>APFE030819777.1:91378-113218 GCA_000404065.3 Pinus taeda | reverse complement strand
CATTTCACTGGCCTAAAGGAAAGGTAAAAACATGATGCTAGTGCAGATGTTCTATTCACAACAGTGTTACAACAACTTAATGAAGCATGTCTAACTTCCAGTTTTCCCCATCACCTTCATGACTAACATCCCTATGCCACCCAGCTTCACAAAGAAAATCAAAGTATTTTGTTGGTTCTAGTTTCTTTAATAGCCACATTTCTTGTGCAAAATTCTTTTCATTTTGATCTACTTCCTTAAAGACTAAGTTAATTTCATACAAACTCAGTATTCCCCCCCATCCACCTCTTTCATTCATATTAACTACTAACTTATTTCTATCTAACTCCCTATACCCCCTATTCCCCTATTACTATGTAAAACTTGCAAAAAACCCAAAAAATCTAAGTATCCCCTCCCCCGAGCATTATAGCTCTAGGTGTGATTTTGGAGGTCTTCGAGCGCTAAAACATTTGAGCGCAACCCAAAGAGCGCCAAAGAAATTAATCCTGGAGTTAATCTGAGATTTGCTCGGGTTAATAGCCCTAAACTCACTTTGTTAACAAACCTTTGCAAAAACCCATTTAACCCGCAAATGCTGAAACAACCCAGAAAACCCAATTTTCCAAAGTCTCCGCCAGGCGCGAATTTCAAAAGAAAATAATATTTTATTCTCTCCGCAGTCAAATATTGCCCACGCACCTTATCGTTCCGTCGACCGTCGGATCTGGGCCCTCCCATCCGACGGCCCACATCATATCGGACGGGCATCAGCGCCCGAAAGTTACCTTCCGAGAAACTGTCAGAGGGTGACGTCAGGCCTCCGCCACGTGTCGCCCCCTAGAGTCTCTCGGAGCGCCCTCTGACAATACTGCGACCGTATAGAGGGCGGTTCGAGAAAACCCGCTTACCACTCCACTAAACTGCCTGCCCACGCCATCGCCACGGCCCGCCCACGTCACGTCCGTTTGGCGCCCTGTCAGCACCCCCGACCGCCAGCGCTCCTGCGTGTCTGCCACCTATGCAATCCCCGTGGACCACTCACAAACTGCCACGTCACCCAATGACGTCATGTTGACGTCACCCGACCCTGACCCCACCTGATGACGTCATGCTGACGTCATCCAAAATGCGCGCCAATGAGCCAAAAGTCCATATTTAGCCGTTTTTTTGCGTTTTTCTCATTTTTCACTGAAAGAACCATTGCTCTCCTCTGCATGAGAATTACGTCCACTGCCGCCAACCTGCTGAAATCGACCTGAAGAGCGCTGCCGCCTACAACCCACCTGTACTTGTCACCATTACCGGAAATTCACCAGGTATTTACCCAGAGCATCCTTTCAGAGCTAAGTTACGTCCATGTTTCTCCAAAACTGAATTCACAAAGAGTAAAACAAACCTGTTTTTACCATTAAATTCCCGGGAAAACTAGCATTCCCTACAATTGCAGGGTCTAATTTCACCTAGAACCCACATATATCTACCCTTCCCCAAATTCCCATTTTTGTCCGCGCATTCGTGGACTGTAAACCTAAAACATCATAATTCACCAGGAAAACTGAGTTGCCTGCTCCTACAATCTATCAAATTACTCTTGTTAAGCATTTTGCACCATTATCACACCTCATCACCCTTTTACCTCTGCGAAATTAACCCTCTGTGGTCTCCTGCCCGCTAAAACCAGTTCAGCACCAAGTCATAACCACTGCTTAGCCATGGAGACACCAATAGTCCTAAATATTCAACCTCTGAATGCCCCACACAGAGAGCTAGAGTGGAAAGCCCTAGGTGACAAAGATTACCAGATGTTAGACTCCATGCCCATGACAACCAAGTTTAATATTCACCTGATGAATGAATTAAAGGCCCAACATCTCAGTGGGGCTGACACCTTGGGAATTTGGGATTCCCACATACCCATTTACAACCTCCCTCAAGTCAATGTCCTACCAGACTTGATAAAACAATGCATGTCGAGTTATGATCCCGGTTAGAGAGTTATCCTCAGCCCCTCAGGCTCAGTACTATTCCATATCACCGCTGAGGCTATCAATGAAATGCTGCACTTTCATACTACAAGGCCCCTAACTCCTCTCTCCCTCTAGGACCTGATAACAAAAGGGGGCAACTTGTCCAGGGATCAGATTTCCAGGGTTAACCGATTGTTTATTCAGCCTGAGTATCAATCTATGACCGCTCCCCTTCCCATAGCATATCCATATCTTAATGAGCTGGGGAAATGATGGTAGATTTGATCAGTTACATCCTGGGGTATGGGACATACGAGGATGTGGATGAAACCATCATAGCAATGCTGTCCATTTTCTCCCCAGGGATGCCTCCTGCTGTACATTATGACTTTGCTACTTTCTTTGCCAATAAGATTCATGAGCAATTTATGAATCTGGAGAGGGAGAAGGTATTTAAATACACCAGGTACATATATCATTTATTCTTATTCTATCAGCCTGATGCCTTCCCTGTCCCTCTGAAGAAGCTAGATAACCAGGGACGCCCAAGGTCGGTTGTGTTTTGGACTACAGTTTGCCATCTTCTGCCTTATTCACCCTACACCTACTGTGAATTTATTGATCTATTCATTCATCCAGCTATGACCTTGTTGTTGGGTGCCCCTCCCCCAAGATTGACAGATGAAATGCAGAGAATCCTTCAACTCTCTAAGGCATACAACATTGGTGATTGGTACTTCTACCAACACCATACAGTAATCAGAGTATATGGCTGTGAGCTGAGTCCCTATAGGCTGCCAAAATATGTCCCTATGATACTCTTTGCTCTAGAGTACTTCAGGCAGTTTGGAAATGCACACTTTGTCCATTTCCAAGCTAAAAACAAGAAGGTGCAGCTAAAAGTAAGAAATCAGCTGGGTCCCTTTTTGTACAATAAGAAGGAAGAAGGGTGGAAGGAAGCTGATAGGATTCTAGAAACCCTTAGACTTCAGACCAGCTTCAAGTGGGTGCCTTATGACCCTAATCACTTCATTTCCCGTAGGAGGATAAAGTATAAGCTGATAGGATTCTAGAAACCCTTAGACTTCAGACCAGCTTCAAGTGGGTGCCTTATGACCCTAATCACTTCATTTCCCGTAGGAGGATAAAGTATAAATTGGGTGGCTATGTCCATGTGAAAATCCCTCATGTTGAGAAGTATTCCAATGCCCTAAGCTGGGAAGAAGGCACATTAGAAGAGCCAATTAGCAAAGAAGAAATGCTAAGAAGAGAAACTAGCAATATTGAGAAAGAGGCTGACTTGGAACATTGTGGGTAGGTTTCTTCCTCCTGTCATAGGCAAATTGGAGCAGCTGCCTCATCTTCCACAACCCAGCAGCAAGTAGCCGGAGTTGCCCAAAAAGAAACAAATAAAGGCAAGGGCAAGCAGGTGGAGTAGGAACAATCACCTCCTAGAGCACAACAACAAACAGAGCAGCAGATAGAAAAGGAGGTAGAGCAACAACAAGAATAGCAAGAAGAGCCTCAAGAAGAGGGGCAGCCTATGCAGCAAGAACAAATGGCTGAGGCCCCAACACCTACTGAGCAACAGGCTCAACAGAACATGCCTTCTGGGCAAGAGAAGATGGTGGAGACCTCGGTGCTCCAGACTCCACAAAAAGTGGAAAAAGGAAAGAAGAGGGACAGAGAGCAGGAGACTCCCCTTACAACGTCCACTAATCAAGGGGAGAAAAGGCAGAGATTAAATCCCCTCTTTGAAGAAGAAATGCTTATGGGGAAATCGGTGATAATGGGCCCACCAAGCATGGAGGTTTTTGCTAGTTCCTTTTAGCAGGAACAAGAGAGAAATCTTGGAGGAGAGGTCAGCTCCTCAAGCCATCAAAGAAAAGCAGAGGTGAGCATCAAGCAACAGTTCATTGATATCAAGAGAAGAAATGAGCCACTCATGCTCCAAATCTACAATCAGTTGCTAAAGATGGCCCCCACAAATCAACAGAGGCTCATGGTAGCCTATGACATTTCAGAAGGAAAAATGACCATGAGTCATTTCAGGCCCACCACGGTGCAGCCACATTCTGCTGCAGATTATATAAAAACCAACCTGGAGGTTCTTGCAAAAGACATTCACCCTATGGACCAAATAGAACTCCATAAGCAAACGGGTGAAATGGTCTATGCAACGTTGGCAGACAAGACAATGTTGGCAAAAAAGGCTGGAGAACAGCCTAAATAATACAGCTGCCCAACTAGAGTTGGAGAAAGCATCCTCCTTGGCCAAAGACAACAAGATCAAGTCTTTGGAAGATATAATTATAGAGCTGGGGCATGACCCCAAGGATCCCAAAGCCATACAATCACCGCTGAAGATAAGGGATGCAGACTTGGCAGCCCTAAGAAAGAAAGTAAAGCTCCCAGCAACCATTCACCCCCAAACAAATGAGTTTGCTCAATAGAAGAAAGAACAAGAAATAGCTACATTGCTGGTAGCACTACACAAGCAACTAGTGTAGACAGAAGGGAGGCTGGAAGACATTGAGGCTGCACTATAGGCAGCCCTACAGCAGAAAGAGGGAGGTCAGACTTCTCAGCCCCCTCCACAGGTTATTAACCTTGAGGAGCCTCCAAAGATCACTCCTCCTCCCACAGAAGCAGCAGCAGCACCATCAACAGTAGCAGCAGCACCATCAACATCAACAGCAGCAGCGTCTACAGAGCAGGCTCCAAGCCTGGACATGCAGAAATTGTTAAATGAGGTCCAGGCCCTAGAGGCCCAGATGACAGAATTGAATGGAGCCAAGGATGAGTTGGCCAAGCTAAATGAGAAATATGATAAATCAAAGCAGAATGTGGCTGAGAAAGGGAGAGAAATAAAAACTCTCAAGGAAAGAATAAAAGAGCTGGAGAAGGAGCTCACCCTTGACAAAGTGGTGGGTGAGATCAGAAGAGTTTTGTGGATCCACATTGACCAATCAATAATGGACCAATGGCAATACATTGAAACCATTCATGAGCAAATTGAGCTCATAGGTAAAGCACAAAGGTAAGTGCATAGAGCAAGGGCATCTCTAGGTAGTATGCCTGAGGTAGCCAACAGATTGATCAATGTGCTCAATAACAGGACAGGCCCTCAGCTGGCAGCAATTGGGATCACCAGCAGGACGGAGACTATCCAGCTAGTTAAGAGGGTCCTCACACTGAAAAGCCTGGTACTGACATTGGACAGAAGGAGCCAAGATATGCAAACAGAGGTAAACAGGTTCATGGATAAATTTGCTGCATTACAGGGCAGAGGTCTCCCCAGCTTACTCAACAGTGCATGAAAACTTCTATCACATGAAGTTTATGCAAAGAGGGTGAACACATTTGCCACAAATCAGATCAGCTAAGGATCAAGCAGCTCACAGGAAACAGGGCCAACATCTGGGCAAAGTCTCTATGACAAAATAGAGAATCTGTTTTTTATTATGAATGAGATTAACCATCTGTTTGAAACGCCTCCGAATTTCTACAAATACACAGAGGCAGATGAGACCATGGATGCAATTTTGAGGCATCAATTGCCTACGCAGGACTGGTGGGCCTCCATGATACAATTATTATTATGAACAAGAGGCTTCATCTGAATTTTGTCATCAAAATATATAAGTCATCACCTTCAGAAAGTGTGATACACATACTATGACAGAAAGGTGGAATGAGCCACCTCAGCATGAAGATTCAGCCACCAAAAACAGCAACGACATCTACAGGTAGTAGGGCCGAGGAAAAGCTTCAGCATGACAGAGCATAAAGACACATCATTCACATCAATCAGCATTAAAGCATAAACGCTCAACCGGCTCACTCTCTTCCAAAGGTCAAGAAGAGGCCGGACAGCATTAAAGACCATTTATCTTACACTCAGACTAGCAATAACTTTCTTATCTGATATCTGTAAAGTTGGTGAGCACAATTAATGTATCAAATGACTCAGCATTGAGATATTTTGTAAAACCTATTGTATATATTCCCCCTCGCATACACTTCCAAGGGGTTGGTGATTATTGTTTTTGGTTGTTTCTCTTATCAAGAACTGAGAACTCAGCTGTAACTTTCAAAAGGATGTGATAAATAAAGCTTGGAGTTTACAGGAACTGAGTCTTACTAGTGCATGTTGTGATTGGAACCATTGAATGCTACAGGATTCTAGTGCTATGACTTGATATAATAAGTGTTTCTCTATCTCTGTTAAATTTTCTGTTATTTGTTTTAACACCTCCCTCTCACATGTTGTTCTGAATCTAGGAAAGAAAGAAAAAGAATAGCTCAGGATTTTTCCATGGAGACACCCTGATCTCAATCTATTTTCACTATAAATGTTTTTTCATAACTTTCAGCTGTTTAAATTGGAATTCTTAATTGCTCCAATAAGCTCTGAATACCTCACAGTGACTATTTGGTAATTCATTTATGCTACTAAGTAGGGATTGTCGTTCAAATTGATATCACACTGTTGGTAACTCCATATCTCATTGTTTCACTCACTAAATTGGAAATTATATTAACAATAGCCATCTAGCCTTGCAGCAAAACTTTCTCCATCACAAGCACCGGAACTATCTCATTCTTCTGACTCCATATGCCCAATGGATTAAGCATCTTCTGAACTCTTCATGCCCTTCTTACAACAAAATTTCATCAACCAAAGTCTCAAACAGGAAACTGAAACTTTAAACTAGCCCAAGATACTCACAAAGCATAGCTGAAACTTAAAGAGAGAGCCCTCTCTGATTATAGATAGGCTAGGATCTATAATCCAAAGGTTGGTTAGTGGTTACCCTGGCCGTGTTCCTTTGGGAGTCATAGGGAACAACCTGGGTGTTAACACCTCAAACCAAGAATAAATGAATGGATCCATGAAAAAGGTATAAAATCTATGAAGAAAACATGTGGAATATGATCAATGCTCCATAAAGAAATAGAATGACCCCTTGTCAATGAACTAGATGTAATTTACTACTTTAGTGCCTCTTCCTATGCCTACTCCAATGA
Organism: Pinus taeda; assembly: GCA_000404065.3. NCBI lineage: Eukaryota > Viridiplantae > Streptophyta > Pinopsida > Pinales > Pinaceae > Pinus > Pinus taeda. Next base: position 106,238 of record APFE030819777.1, on the reverse strand, counting down.
GTTCTTGGGTAAAGATTGTTCTAGTGACATTCCAAATGCTTCCACCATGATGATGTACATGGTAGACAGTAATGTAGACCCCTTCTAGAGTCCTCTAGATCCTGAAGAATAGGGCCACACTTTTATTTATTGGAGGCATTATCTAAAGTGCCCCAATGCAAACCTAGATCTGGTCAATGAATTCTTTAGCAAAACCAAATCATTTAAGGACTACCAAAAGGAAGCGATGCATTACTTTGTTAAAGGAATTCACCATATCTAGCTTGATAATCCCTTTCTCCTTGGATTCACTAGTTGAATAGATAACTTCTTAGTTTGAATGGATAGCTTCTTAGAGTAGGATTATATTGTTGTGGATTTGTTTTTGTTTATAAAACCACCTTTCTCTAAGGAGTTGAATTGGGGAGGATGAGGAGGTGAGGTGGGGAAGGAGATTGTTGAAATTTATGTCTAAAATATTTTTAAAAAACTTATAGGATACATTATGAAGGGATATGGGGTAGCACCCATTAAAATTGATGGGAAACTTTATCTTTGGGGATGAGAGCAAGAAAAAAAGTTGATTCCTCCCCCTTGTGGAAGTTTCTTCCTAGATCTTTCCAACAGTCTACCCAGGTCTCCCTTGTTTGTATTTAAACATGCTTTGTAGAAATGGGATATGAATCCATTTGGACCTAGTTCTTTTTCCAAATCCATTGCCCAAATAACTGCTTTAATCAACTACAAGATAACCTTTCGTATAAAGGTGATTTAAATGGGAGTGGGTTGCCCCCAGGGATTTTCAAACTAAGCATTCTTTCTTCACTAGGTAATTCAATCTCTAAAAAAGTTTTGTGGATACATAGATCATTTTCGTTATTTTGAAAGGACTTTGTGTTTATATCCCTACTTTGACCTGGAAACAATGAGATTTTTGTCTCCATTGTTCTTTTTACTCCCCTTTTTTCTGAAACAACTATTGGATCAAGTATAACTCTCTCATTTATTGAACTTTGGTGATTCCTCGTTTCCATTTTACATTGAAGATTGAAGAACCTAGATTGGAAGTGCTCTCTACCCTACAATGGGAGAGTAACTAAACCTTGACCCATTCCTTCAACTTCCTCTCCATCTTTGATTTTCTATCCCAATACAAAAAGGGGAGCCCATGATAAATATTCCCCAAGTTTAGTCAATAATTTCCCATGCCTCTTGAACCAAGGGAGGATTGAAATCAAATGGGATTTGTCCTTGATCCTCCATTCTTGTGATGACCAATGGTGTGGGCTTGTGGTCTAAGATTCTATAGGGCAAGATATTATATTTGATCTGCACGTTTCCTAGTAGAAATGAACTATGGATCAAAAATTTGTCAAGCCTTTCTGAAATGTGATCTGGCTTGAGTCAACGATTGTTCCATGTGTTTACCTTTACATTGGCAAGGATATTGTTATATTTTGTAGCTCAGACATGTGTTCTAGTCTCAAAAGGTATCGCTGAGGCTAAAAGAACAAAAGAATAAAATATCTCTAAGCCCTATTAAATTTTCTAAGGGAAATGTCTTAATTATATAATTAATCAATTTTTAATAATTTTCGTAACTTAGGAGTTAATTAATCAATTTTAATTGAGACAAGTCGATTTATCTCTAGTGACTTCTATAAAAGGTGCTTAATAGAGTAAAGATAATCTTATTCATCAATCAAGATTAGATCTTAGGCATTGAATTTTCAATGAGAGATTATAACATGAAATTGATTGGCATCTTGGAGACACAACAAAAGAGTTGAGGTGCAACAATAGCATGGGGTTTGACACCAACAATTGTTTTAGTAGTTATTGAGTGAGAATAATATTTCTAGATTTGTTCTTTATCTGAGATACTTTTAGCTTTAGAGGGATTTTCGATAGCCAATTTATTTTTTTGTAGAGGAGGCCAAAATTGTCTCCAAAAAGCCAGTACGATTTGTCAGAGAGCCAATGCGAATAGTTGGAGGGAAGTGCGAATTTTCAAAGGTCACGTGAATTTTCAGAGTGAGGTAGTGTGAGTTGTTGGACATAGTGCGAGTTACCAGAAAGGTAGTGTGAATTTCCAATGATTCTGTGCAAGTTTCTAGAGAGGCCGTGCACATAGCAAGGGAGGTAGTGTGAATTGTAGAAGGGTCGAGGGGTTATTCCCTAGCTGATTTGATCAACAAAGGAGAAGATACAAATGTTTTCTAGAGATTCACAATTTCACGACAAGTAGTTGTAATCTCTATAAATTATAGATTTGTTGAATAAATAATAAAATCCTCATTTGCAGAACTAGTTTTTCCCACATTGGAGATTTTCTAGGGACATTTATTAAAAAACATCCATGTCCATTTTTATGTGTGTGGTTCTCTCAGTTCCTGTGAATTTTTAATTGGTGAATATTGCATCAGTGTTTTTACTAAATATATTTGCTGTAAATAAATTTTGTTGTGACAAATAATCTTTAAAATATAGGAGGATAGTAACCAGATAACTGCAATAAATCCAGATTGGAATTAGATTTTGGATTATTCACATGGTATCAAATCAGATCTGAAAAGTAGGGTGCATGAGAGGAAACCAAGGGTTTAAACCATCCAAATCAATTTATTTAGGATTTACTTGGGGTTTGCTTATTTTATTCCATGGGTTTTAGATTGTTGGACACCTAATCCACTAAGGGTTATGGTGTGGAATTTGAAAAATCATTGGAGTCCAAGAGACCAGTTGGAATATGAAACCAATGTTCATAAGGTTGTATAAATATCTAAATATTTATGAATAAAATGAAACTCATGATTTATCCTATATGATGACCATTATTTTTTGTGTTTAGCATGGTATTAGAGCGGGTGAATTTTGGCCCTGTTCAAATTTGAGCCACTGGTTTTGTGGCCATCTCATTCCTGCCATTCTGAATCCGCTCAGTCACTTCACTTAGTCGTTTCTCTGTAATAATATTCTAAAAAAACACCATTCTAGTTAGTCTGCTAACATTGACACATCATTTCTATTGTTATGAGCGCTTATCAATCCTGCACTCTGCTTTTTTCTTACTATGTTAGAACTCTATTATTCTAAGCCTGTCATTCTGGTATCTTCACATGACATCTCTGTTTATTTAATTTGTGCCCATTTCATTCATGTGCTTTAGCTATGCACTCCTTCCACTCTACCCTCTCCTCAGTCTTTTCTCATCTTGGTTTCCAAAACACGTAGAAGGTAGTTCTCTGACACGGTTATTTACAAGGCCATCTCATAATATATCACTTGTTAGGCAATACTATTGATCAGAATGAGTGAATGTTAGACACTTTAGATATATAGAAAGTGATATGAGACACCATGGGAGTTTGTATGCCTTGATAGGTAAGAAAAACATTATTGGAGTATAACACAAAGGTTACCTTTTCCCACTGTCATAGAATCAACTTGTAAACGAATTTTCTCATCGAGAAATGGGCAAAAGTTTTACAACTTTGGGCGTCCCTTTATTTTACAAAGCATTTAAATCCTAGACACAGTAGTGCTCAAGGGCCGCGAAAGGTGAAATATAAGGACCGTTCAAGCCATGTGCGTAGAGAAATCCGAATTCTATAAATTTCTCTAGCTAGCACGACATATACTAAACTCGAGATAGTGGCATCATCTGTTATAAACATTCTCAAGTGCCTGAAGGGTTCAATTTTGTTCCTGTTTTCTATATGCATCTGTCATTATTTTGGGAATATGAGGTAGACATTACATCTAAGTCTGACACACACTCGCCTCACAGGCCATGGCCTTGGGACAGTCGCAATGATCCTTTTGAGAGGCGACATGATCCTCCATTCGAAACAATGCTTTTCATTACTGTTTTTGCTTCCATTCTTTGTCTTGTCATTGTGTTATTTCTTCCTACATTAACTGTCACTCTCATGGATTTCCAAATAAATTCATTTATCTCTTAAAGTATTTTATTCATATTTTGTTGGTAATAGTTTCCAACAATATATTGCAGATCAAAAGATGATGTAGCATCACTAACTCGCAAGTGAAAATGAGAAACTGAATTTCTTAGACTGAGGTACTTTACAATCATCAAAATGAATATTTTCATGATTTTATCATCAACGAATTTATAAGGCATATGTGCACGGTAATAACATAAACTATGAGAGGAGTGTTTCCATACTCTTATTGTTGAATTAAGATGGTGAGGTTCATTGTATTTATACATATGTCTCCATTAAATAATTAGTTAGCGGACCTTATGCATCGAATATTTGAAATCAACTTTAAAGGTATGCTAATGTAAACACTTGACTTGTTGAAATGCTCAATCGAAGATCTGATAATGTGAGAACTATAAATTATCGAGTTGGAGAGGCAACTCAAGAACTAGTTAAAGAATCTACAACAACATTGTGCACTTGATCTCTTATCACTCTTTCTTATATGACTTAAGAAGGTGCATTTTTAGCTGAAACTGATGCTCTACTAATTTGTTGAGAATGATTTGTAAACTAAAAGACCGAATTTACTGAGTTAATAATGGTTATAGATACTCTCATACTCTCCACTATTGTGTTTGGTACCATCAAAATCAACAAAAATGCTCTTTTTGACATTAAAACCCGTCTGCAAAATGTAAAAGAAAATACTGATTTTTTACAACTTGAGTCACAACTGCAACTATATGAGCTACAATAATGTAGACATCATTATGAACTTGTTTTTGTTTAGGAAAATCCTTTGTTTGATTTTAAGACAGGCTCCTATCCGCTGCCAAAAACTAATTAGATTAGTGAGGTTGAGGTTGAGTCACTACCTAGTGCAAGAGAAAAATTACATGCATGTTATAGGCCATTTTGTCACATCTAGGTAATAGGGTTACAAACTGAACCAATCAACATCCTTGAACACCTTGTCATCATCCCTACACAAATCCATGAGTCTTTGACCTTGACTACTTCATCCCAGTGCTTTTAAGGCCCAACACACCCGAGCCCTTTAGGGACATGTGTTCAACAACATGTTTCTCAGTTCTACACTTGTTATGATTAGAATATCTTGTCCCTTGTTGGGGGTGGGTTGATTCTAGAAATTCAGGAAAAATAAAAAGAATCCTAAATGTAGTGCCCCGCTCTAGTTCACTGACAGTGATATGATACAAACATTTATTTAGTGATAAGGCCCACACTTTATTCTAGGAGGACCTCAGGTTGAGGATCCGAGCACATGACACTATTATTAGCGATTGAGATATTCATGGTTGTGATGTTTATGAATGCTTTCCATTGATATTATGATAGCATGAATGGTTATGTATCTTATCTATCAATATTCTGATGATTGCAACATTAAATAGTTAAGTTTGGTCTTTATTTGAATTTATGATGACGAGGGTAGTAAAGAATATGTATGCTCTCTACTAAAAGCATGATGATGATAAATTTGATGAATAGGTATATTTCTATTGATGTTACGATGTTGATAGCTTAATGAATATGTATGTTTCCATTGATGTTTAATGATGATAGCCATGATGGATGTGTCCCCTATGTTACCTACTTTCTTTAGTTCAGCCTTATAATGGACAATGATGTGAATGACTAGGAATTGTTAATGATGCTATTATGACAATGACTAACATTGAGAAACCTTGTTACTGATGATTATTGAGTATGGCAGGAAACCATCAGAGACACTCGCATATGACGAGTTGATGACACCTGGTTTGATGAAAATTCATATTAAATTATCTTTGAAAGTCTAAGTCGATTTTGAAATCTGCCATATATGTTAAACTATATTCTGATGATATGTTAATGGTTGCAGGCACATATTAGTTGCTTGACCGAATGAATCACATATGGGTGATGGGGTTGTACAGGTGGATGGAACTACATGGGAGGGGTGGGACAGAGTCCCTGATCTCACCCACTAGCACTCCCGCCGTGACTTGGGCTGGAAGGGTTGAAACACCTTCGCCTTGAAGATCACGATGCCATGAGAGCAGGTCCCAAAGTTGGGTCGCTCATGAGGATTTTACCGGGGGGGCGTGCATCAAGGCGGATTCCTTTATCCCCGACACCATTAGTCTCACTATAGCAGGCAACATAAGAGATGATAGTGGTCTATGGCGTTGCACTATACTTTCCCCTCGTAGTCACTGAATGCTTGAAGGGCAAGTGGTGTGGCACCCTTGTAACTTCAGGGGAATTTCTTGAAGGGCACGACCAACTTGGTACCCTTGGCATCAAAAATAAACTATTAGGTGTGGCACCCTTGGAACTTCTAGGGAAGTTCTTGAAGGGCACAATCAAACTTGGCACCCTTGGAATCATTAAAAATAAATAATAATAAATAAATATAAGTAAGGAATGAAAACTAGGTAAATTTACATCAAGGGTAAATGATGATTAGAAACCAAGGTAATTAAATCAAAAATAGAACTTGGAATAAGGAGGATCATAGGAAGAAATAAAATAGAGTACCTTAAAAACTCTACCCTTCCCATCTTGAAAAATGCTAGGTAGATTATGTGGTTTAATTAGGAAAAAGGGGAAAGACGAACATAATTGTAAGGATAAAGATTAATCCTAAACTAATTAAACCTAATTAAGAAAGAGGAAGGTGAATTAAAATAAGAATAATAAATTAAATTTAGAGAAATGTAGAGAAGCTCCATGTGGCAACAACCAACATAAGAATATCCATCTAAGAGATAACCTGAGTTAAATTAGGGAGTAAATTGGGGATAAAATCTTGACTCATTAATTGACTTCAAGTAATTAACACAAATTAAGGAATAAAAGGGGGGGAATAAAGAGACAACTAGGAGAAGAAATAGGAATCTTGTTGAGGTGAGGAAAATATTAGTTTTAAATAAAAAGTGAGTAAATAATTTTGGGTGACCTTTGATGAGAGAGTGACACATGGGTAGGTGAATAATCAAGCTATTGAATTATAAAAAAAATATAATTATGCATGACATGCCAAATGTCATCTATGAGGACTCTTATAAAAGAAGGGGCAAGCCATGGGAGAGGGGAATTTTTTTGGGGAACCCTATTGTTGGATGGATGAGATGATGTCAGAGTAGTGATTACGAAGCTATAGTGAGTTTGGTGAGGTAGAGGATTATAGAGAGGGGACTCTTGAGCCAACTTGTGCTCTCCTCTACCAGCTAGTGCTTTCCTCCATTGTACAACCCCATTGCAGCTCGGGGGTCCGCGGGGAAGAAGAGTACCCAAGGAGTAGGCTGGGAGGTTAATCGGTGGGTCTTCGCATTCGGATCAAGTGTGTCATCATTCACTCACAGAGGTGACCGACAACAAGGGAATACCAGTAACAGTAGAGCAAGCGGAGTCTTGCCTTCTGGTGAATGGTACACATGTATTTCATTACTATTGATCTTAGTTAAAAGTATGTAGATGTTATGATATGTTTCCTGAAATGAGTGTTAGGAATGTGTGTGCTAAATAAATTTGAAATTTCAATGTGTTATTTTTTTGTTGTATTTGCTGTAAAGAAAAAAAAAAGAAAAGATTTTTATTTTTATTAGTTTGAATCGGGTCCTTACACTAAAGCTTTCTCTTCCAAAAGCTTCCAGGAGTTGTTACAACCATTTACCCTGGATAAGAACTTTGAATCATATCTCATCCTACCTTGGATATTTCACCTCTTATCCCTTGAGCTCATCCTCCCATCAAGAGTGGATCTCAAGCCTCGATAGGTAAATGGATAAGAATTCCTAAACTACCATCCTCTCCTATATATTTATTGCGATCCACAAGCTAGAGGTTGGATTTTGGAGACTAATCATACCCTTATGTTGTTGCTTTGGTCATAAGAGAGTTATCATTCCCATGCATTAGGGTGACCTTTAGGTGTACATTGTGGCAAGGAAGGACAAGTCAACTTAGGAGATCTCTACAAGATCAGATTCCACTTTTATTTGTAAACTCTTTCCCTTTCATATTTATACAAAGAGTATATCATTTTCCTATATGTGTTATGTTATGTTCACATTCATATATTTCAATGCTATGCTAATCCATTGAATAAAGTGATTAGATAATGCTACATAGATGTTGTAGATCTTTGTTGATTGTTTGTGCAAGTTCTAATTATAACGATCAGAGTTACGGTTGGAGCTTACAAGCCAAGAGCAAAGAAGAGCTTGCGACGGATCACAAGTAAGCATCTTTCCATTTTCCAATTTATTTAAGGAGAAATTTATAGTCTTTGATTTTTGTTGTTCTAACCAGACCACTAGGTATAGGGAAGATACTTATGTTCGCAGTCATAGATTTTGTATAACAAATTGGTGATTCTAATGGGGATCAATTCATTCCCTTAGTGGTTTCATTGACTTTTTCCCTTGTTACACCTCTTGAACATACCTCCAATTTCTCACTCAGTTTGAGTTGACCCCAGGAAGATCTTTCATTGAGTTGCATTTGATTTTTTGTGTCAAAAACTCCCTTTTCTTTGGTCAGCGTACACCTTGGTATGTTGACAGAGTGTTGCAGAGCATTCTGGCCTTCTCTGTACCTACGTTGCAGAGCACTGGTAGCCTCTTTGCACCTGTGCCGACCCCTGTTTCATGCAAAAAATTTCCTTTTCATGATTTTATCTTTGATTAACTTAATTCGAGTTGGTCCTCCTTGTGTCCTTGAGTGTGTTTAGCTCTCTCAGAAGCCTTCATATTGTTTTCTTTTGGTTTTGAGTGCCTTTGATAAGAATTTTTTTAGATTTTCATTTGTTCTTGTCATTAGGTCATTAGAAAACTGAATGCTTGATCATTGGGTTGCTTGAAGGTATTGATGTTCCAGTCATCATTATGAAAAGTCTTTTTAATCAATGATTAGGGGAATATCTTAGTTTTCATTTGAAAATTAAGTGGAATTGAAAAGAAAAATATTATGCATAATGCATTCCATATAAGGCTTTGATTTTGATTGGAATAATGAAGTTGAGGAGACTGATTATTGCATCACTTGTTTGTTGCATTTTTGATTGATTTATTCTTCCCTTATTTAGTTAGTCCTTTCATTGTTAAAAGGAAAATGAAAAGATTTTTTTTAATCATATTAGTTGAGTCATAGGTGTGTTCAGGTGAAATTGAGTTTTGAGCCTTGAAATATAAACATAATCCAAGATAAAATCTAAAATTCATCTCAATTAACCTAAGGAGCATTTGAAACTTAACGACACACTTAGAGGTCTAAGATAGAGACATGTTTCAACGTATTTAAATGTATGAGATGTTGTTCTTTTTCAGCATTACATTCTAGAGGTGATATCTCGTTCCACTTACGTAAGTGTATCATACCGTTCTCCATGTACCTTCAAGTATATCATATGGCACTCCATGCATGAAAAGTATATGGGAACATTCTCACCGTACAATTACACATTAGAAAAAATTACTACGAACTGTGATTCCACGTACTGTCGAACATATTTTGGAATTCCACCGTAGGTTGCTATCCTCACCAAAGGTAACTGGGTCGATCACCTTGTACACTGTGATACACTGAACACAACATTCAGGGAGATTTTCTTCTCGTACATAAATCATTGGTTCTCCAAGGTTGTATATTATAGTTCATAGTTGCTTGGTAAACCTTTATGCCTATTTTACCCTCTTTGATTTATTTTTGTTGATAATTTCTAAAATTAATTGATCGCGGAACAACATCCTCACCATGGAACAAACCCTTAGTAGATATTAGGATGAGACTAATGGCAAAAATCCCTGACTGTGCCAATCAAGGAAACCCCTCTGATGGGAATCCTAGTCCTTTTCCTTATTTTGGAAATATTGGTGCTCCTTATATGGCAACGTTGCCCCTTTCCGGATTTACCATTGGTTTTCCAGTTTGGTTGTTTTCGACCCCTATGGTTCTGAATGTCCAAACTGATCCTCAACTAACTTATCCTCCACCTGAACAATATCAACCTAAAGTTGATCCTAAATTTGACCCTTTGCCTTCTTCACATGCTGTTTCCTAATCATTTTCTTCCTCGTCACCTAGTGAAAGTCTTGATTCTAGCAACTAGGAAGCGAAGAAGAAGAAGAAAAGGATGAAGAAGAAGCAAAATAAGAAGGGGAAACCAAGAAACCATTTTTACCCATGCAACTAGTATGGAGGAACCTTCCAATGAGCTCTGCAAAGTTAAATTCCCTTGCAAGTTATGTAAGGGTGATAACCTTCTTAGATATTGTCCCGTATTCCAAATATATTAGAAGTGTGGTCCATAGGATCACATCAACCCTTCTCATCAGCCTCTAGAGATCATGCTAGTCCTCTGTAGGTTATGTGAAGGGAATCATCCTATTCACCTTTGTCCTTATATGGATGAATCCTTAAAGTGTTGGAAAACCTTACAACTTATCAGCCTCATCTTCTGGCTAGTTACCGAAAGCTTTCCCCTAATCCTACACTAGTTGATGAAGTGAATGATCATAATCCATCTCTAGTCAATCCCACTCTCTCTGAAGGTGAATCCCATGAGTCCATTCTTGACCAACCATCAGTCGAGAAAATGGTTGAATCAACTCCACCTTAAGTTGATCGTACCTTTCTTGTAGACAAAGAACTTCATACCGCTCAGGTTCTTATCATTTCTTCAGATTCCAATGAATTGGGGGGAAATCCTCCTATTCCAATGATACAGGGGGACAATCCTCCCATTCCCATGCACAAGGGAGGAATCCTCCCATTCCTATAACACAAGCGAGAAGTTATCCCATTCCCATAGCACAAGGGGGAAGTTATCTCGTTCCCATCAGAACCCCTCCAAGTAGTATGGTCACTTCTTTTGATTGGAGTCGACTGGCAGGATATCGTCTTCCTCCTTACACGCCTTTTCAAATCATAATATATGCTTATAATATGCATGTACTTGTCACAATTATAAATGAAGGCGCATCTGTTAGTATCTTGTCTTCAACTACTTGGAAAGCTTTAGGTTCATCGCAGCTTGTGCCCGTCACCCATAATATGTTGGCCTTTAACAAAGGAACTAGTCAAACATTAGGGATCCTTCCTTAATTGCCTATTAATTTGGGAGGAAAGGCTATCTATAAATATGTGATGGTAGTCCCTTTGGATTTTAATTTACTCCTTCGGCGTGACTATGTTTACGAAATGAGAGCTCTTGTCTCTTCTCTATTTCGTGTGATGTTTTTCCCACATGAAGGAAGAATCATGACCATTGACTAACTTTCCTTCATTGGTCCTAATATAGATCCCAATCAACCATCTTCCCTAAATGGTATTTATATGCAAGTGGTATCTTCCTGGCCAAATATTAATTATGTGGCAACCTGTTCCATGCCGCGTCTATTGATGATCTAGTAGGTGATGCAGTGCATCATTTATAGGGGCATTGGAGTCTAATATTTCCATTGGATCCTTTGATAAATTCCAAAGTGTTGTTCTCCCACATGATGAGAACCTCTTGGAAGCCATGGCATTCTGTAGGTCATGGCCAAGGCAATGAAGTAGAGTTCCTTTTCTTGTTTCAAGCTCGTTAAAAAATGAAACAAGGTGCCCTAAGAAAAGTTCCTTTTCTTGTGTCAAGCTCGTTAAAAAAGAAATATATCTCCTTCCAATTCAAGTCTTTGATTAGATATTGTAAATTCCCAGTCGCGTCTTTCACTAGATCTCGTAAATGGACCTTCATTCCATCCACCCAGTAACCAATAATGTACTTAGGCGAATGAAATGAAGCTTGGGGGGCATGTGCCTAGAATTGAGTCATTATGCTAGGGGCATGCAAACTTATTTCAAGCATAGTTTTTCTCCGTTTCAAGCTTGTGTAAAAATGAAACCACTCTCAAGCATAGTTTTTCTCATGTTTCAAGCTTGCGAAAAAATGAAACTATCTTCAAGTATTCTCAAGCAAAGTTTCCACAAGTTTCAAGCTTGTGTAAAATGAAACCATTTTCATCCTACCTTTCATAATTTCCATTTTTATCAACCTATTTTTTCCAGATGAGCCTTGGTTTTCTCATTCCATCGTCACCATCTTCTTGGCCGATCATACACTTTGACTTGGTTTTTTATCCTTGTCTGGGGAACTGTTGTGATGAGTGGTATTATTAGCCTTCCCCTTGACCTCTACGTGTTTTGAGCAGTTCCATCGTGTTTTGAACCCATTTATATCCTTTTATACCACTTGTTCCTTCAGGTGGAGTCCTCTTTCAACTCTTTTCAAACTCCCAAAATATGAAATGATTGTCAATCTCTTGTCTTTTCTAACTCGTTAAACTAAATGAAAATACGTCTACTCAGTATAAGTTTAACCCTTTTCCAGACTGAGATAGACTAATTACGAAAAAGGAATATCTTAGTCAAACATGGATAAGAGGTTCTCCTAAGTATTGTTTTTTGCGTTTTCGAACTCAAGAGACTATTTAAGAAAAGGAAATTTTGGAGTTTTATTTTTCACCTCTTTTTCAAACTCTCTAAACATGAAAAAGGAGCTGAGTTAGATCCTTGATGGAATTGTTAAAACATCAAACATGTATGGACTCATCGAACATGATGGGAACAAACCACTCCTTCTAAGGGTTCATTAAAGATAATAAGAGGGATTCATCCGAAGTATGAATTTATAGATCAAGCATATGTTATCCTCCTCAACGTTGTTAAAAAATAAAGAGGTACTAACCAGCAATGGTTGGGGAATTTTGGAAAATGGGGTATTCTACCTATAACAACAACAAGTTGCTCTTGAACATGATACTTTTCCACTTCATCGCCGTGGCTGTTTGGTTGTGAAATCTTCTTGTCTTTTGGTTCATCACATTGTTTCAAAGCCTCCGTTTCCAATTTTGGATCAATGTTGCCAAATCCATTTAGTGTTGCTAATGTGTTCAAGAGAATTCATTCAATTGATATCTGCTACGATAATATTAAGCATTCATTTCATGTCTTTCATTCCTGAACTAGTTCCATGTTGATGTCATTATGTCTCAAATCATGATACCCATTTCGTGTCATTGATGGGGGATACATCAAGGTCCTCTTGCGACAGGTCGCTTTCTATCGACATCAGCTCATTATCCAGGAAGTTGACTTAGAAACTCATTTTTTAGTACCTTGGGACTTGTATACATTAATAGCAAATTTCCTCGATCTCGAAGAGAAGTTTTCATCATTGGCCTTCAACCGAAAAATTCTGTGTGGTGTTCAGCTTCAAATCATTTATTCACAACATACAGATTGTACTATTGTACCTTGTGAATCATTAACATCATCAATCATTTCTCTCATGTCCGTTAATGACTTAAATCATTGGACGGTAATCATATGGTGTATTCCATGTTCAAATCCATCTCCCTTATTCACATGGCTAGACTTTTACATTGGGCGATCAAGTGAACGAGATAGAAGACCCCAGATCTAGTTCCATCCATCAAGGCAACATGCGAGGTTACAATGTTAGGTCCCTATAATACTAGTGTATTCCCTTATTATTATTTTCATCGTACCCTTTATTGTTATTGTTGTGCCCTTACATTATTATTGTTATGTTGGCTCTGATTATATTGTGACCCCTTAGAATACCATATATAGAAAGGAGGCCTTGTCATTTGTATCACCCAAGAATTGTTCATTTGTGTAATGTAAAGGAGTTTTCCCCCTCAAAGAGGCTAATTTTGAAGGCGTTTATCTCTCTTTTCTTCTATTTTGTGAGCTGGTAGCATAAAATTTGGTATCAAAGCTTTAGATTCTAGGGTTTTGCTGCTCCAAACAAGTCATCATGGAATTTTAGCTATAACTTGTTTTCTACGACATTTCAGAAGCTAAAAAAAACACCCATTTGAACTGAAATCCTTTTGAACCCAGGTCCAAATTTCAGATCTTGTGTCACTATATTGTAGGCAATATGATCCAAGGAAGTTACGGTTTTTGTAGGCTCCTGAATTATATCTCAAACAGGTGACCTGCGGAAATCTTCATAACTTTATCTCTAAGCATCAGATTTAAATTCCGTAAAAATTTATAGAAATAGGATGGCCTTTAGTTTTCGGTGTATTAGTTTCAGGTCCTAAGGTTGAAATAGTGACACGTGGAACTTCGTAACGTTCACTCTATTGAGCTAGTCTATAGTCAGGTCATTGTAGGAGATTTGACATAACTCTTCTTTGGAGAATCCAATCATGATCAAACTTGTGGGGTTGGAAAGAGGAATTCGAGGCTTACTACAGGAGTCAGACCTTGGAGATTCGAAATTACAGAAATACAACAGATTCAATTTCGAGCTCCTACAGAGTGAAAAACAGTGTGTGGTTTTTTTAAAATTTTGCATAAGTTTGGTCTAAAAAAGTAGTTTGAAGGAATTCAAAGGGCATATTGAAGCATTATTGTCATTAATTGATGCCCCAAACAAATAAAATGGAAACACCTAGTAAGCAACTTGGAATCTCTAACATGACTCATGAAGAAGAGGAAGAAAAGCAACATGATATATCAAAATTACAAGATCAAGTGCAACAAAATTCACTCACAAAAGTAATAGAAGCTAAGATGGATAGATTAAAGAAACGTGTGGAAGCTAATATGGATGGCATGGAAGCTAAGATGGATGGTTTAAAGAAAGATGTGGAAGATAATATGAATGGTTTAAAGAATGCAATGGAAGTTGAGATGGATGGCATGGAAGCTAAGATGGATGGTATAAAAGAAAAACTTAAAGGCAACATGGAAGATATGGAGATAGATTTGACAAAGTTGCTACAAGAAATGATTACTAATGGTGAAAGGGTTGTAAAGGAAACTCGTGATGAGAAAAAAAGAAATGTTAGTCATGATTTCATAGACTCTAACGTTGGATTGAAGACCCACCATGTTCCAAAGAT
>APFE030819777.1:52553-88648 GCA_000404065.3 Pinus taeda | reverse complement strand
CAAAGGAAAATATTTACACAAAGCTATTTATGAGAAGGAAATGTTGGCAATACTACATGCACTTAAGAAATGGAGACCTTACCTAATGGGAAGGCACTTCAATGTAAAAATAGATCATGATAGTCTTAAATACTTTCTAGAACAAAGATTATCTTCAGAAGAACATAAAAAATGGGTCACAAAGATGTTGGGTTATGACTTTCAAATCATTTACAAAAAAGGGAAGCAAAATGTTATTGCAGATGCACTCTCAAGAAAGGATGAGGACGTGGAAGCATTTCTTTGTTCCATTTCTATTATCCAACTAGATTGGATAAATGAAGCAAGGGATGAATGGAAGAATGATGAAGAAGTGTGGGCACTCATTCAAAAGTTGTAGCAAGATCCTAGTACATCTGATACATTTTGCTGGAAAATGATTCGTTATGGTACAAATATCGCTTATATGTCTGTAAGAATTCCCAACTCAAACAAAATATTCTTAGGGAATTGTACACATCTCCCTTAGGAGGGCATTCAATATTTTTAAAAACTTACCACAGGGTTAAGAAGGATTTTTTTTGGGATGGCCTTAAATGTGATATTCAAAATTTTATGGTAGAATGTTTGGTTTTCCAACAAAATAAAGCTGAGACAATTAAGACCCCAAGTCTATTACAATGTTTATCCATTCCAAGTCAACATTGGGAGGAGGTTTCAATGGATTTTATCGCATGTTTACCCAAGTCCAAAGGAAAGAGTGTCATCATGGTGGTAGTTGATAGGCTTACCAAGTATGCACACTTTTGTGCATTATATCATGCATTTAAAGCTAGTATTGTTGCTAATGCATTTATGGAAACAATTAAAAAGATACATGGAAACCCAAAGATTATTGTGAGTGACAGAGATCCTATTTTCACTGGAAATTTTTGGATAGAATTATTTTCTTGTTTGGGTACTCAGTTAGCTCATAGCTCATCTTATCATCCTCAATCTGATGGGAAAATGAGATAGTGATCAAATTTTTGTAATGATATCTCTGTTGCTTTGTGTCTGATAAACAAACACAATGGATCAAATGGTTTCGTCTGGCTAAATGGTGGTATAACACTTCCTTCCATACTGCAACAAAAATGACCCCATTTATGGCACTTTATGGATATCATCCACCATCCATCACATCATATTTAAGAGAAAATCCTAAGGTTCAAGCAGTGGAAGATCACATCGAGCATTAGCAACAAGTTCTCCAACTCTTAAAGGATAACCTCACCTTGGTGCAGAATAGAATGAAACAGCAGGCAGATCAACATCGCAATGAAAGAATTTTTGATGTAGGTGATTGGGTATTTCTATGGCTACAACCATACAAACAAATGTCCCTTAAGCAAGCTAAGAAGGATAATAAATTATCACCAAAGTATTATGGTTCATACAGGGTGTTGCAAAAGATTGGTACTATGGCATACAAATTGGAACTTCCTGCATCTTCCTGAGTGCACCCAATTTTCCATGTTTCATGCTTAAAGAAGGTTATAAGTGACAAGCTCCCAGTTCAAACAATATTGCCAAAGCTTGAAGAGGAAGTAAAAATCATATTGGAACCTAAAGCAGTCGCAGAAACAAGAACTCAACAACTACGAAATCAATCAATTTCAGAGTATCTCATCAAGTGGAAGAACTTACCTGCTAAAGATTCTACATGGGAGGACGAAAATTTTATACATAAGCATCCAGAACTACTGAAGCGTTGAGGACAAAATTTTTTTGAAGGAGAGGGGCATGTTAGGTCCATATAATACTAGTGTATTCCCTTATTATTATTGTCATCGTACCTCTTATTGTTATTGTTGTGCCCATGTTGTCCCCATATTGTTATTATTGTGCCCCATGGAAGCCCACTATTGTTATTGTTGTACCCTTACATTATTATTGTTATGTCAACTCTAATTATATTGTGACCCCTTAGACTCCTATATATAGAAAGGATGTCTTGTCATTTGTATCATCCAATAGTTGTTCATTTGTGTAATGTAAAGGAGGTTGTCCCCTCGAAGAGTCTGATTTTGAAGGTGTTTATCTCTCTTTTATTTTATTTTGTGAGCTGGTTTCATAAAATACAAAGCATGATGGCTATGATCATACAAAAAATCATCCAATCATGTATCCACCCTTTGTCATCAGTGGGCATGTATTCTTGATTATTGTACATGTAATGTTAGGTTATGTGTTGAGCATGGGTATGCCTCCCTAAAAAAGAATATTGTGATGTAAATGCATTGTGATAAATGATGATCCAACAAGTTTTTCTTGATCCGAACTTGTCACAAGGTAAAGAACTTCAGTCATCAATTGCAATTTCTGACTTTGCGTTTTAGGGGGCAATCTGTTATAGGCCATTTTGTCACATCTAGTCATAAGCCTACAAACTAGATCACTCAACATCCATGAACACCTTGTTGTCATCCATACACAAAGCCATAAGCATGACTATCCAAAATCCATGATTTTGTAACCTTGACTACTTCATTCTAGTGATTTTAAGGCCTAATACACCTTATCCCTTTAGGGACCTACGTTCAACAACATGTTGCTCATTTCTGCACCTGCTCTGATAAGAGTAGGCTGTCCCTTGTTGGGGGTGTGCTGATTCTAGAAATTCAGGAAAAATACAAAGAATCCCGAAGCTTCCTCTTCCAGAAGCTTCCAAGAGTTGTTACAACGATTTACCTTGGATAAGAAATTTGAATCCTATCTCATCCTATATTGGATATTTCACCTCTTATCCCTTGAGATCATTCTCCCATCAAGAGTGGATCTCAAGAATAGATTGGTAAATTGATAAGAATTCCTAAACTACCATATTCTCCTATATATTTACTTCCATCCACAAGCTAAAGGTTGACTTTTGGAGACTAATCATACCCTTATGTTGTTGCTTTGGTCATAAGAGAGTTATCATTCCCATGCTTTAGGATGACCTTGAGGTGTACATTGTGGCAATGAAGGACAAGTGAACTTGGGAGATCTCTAAAAGATCAACTTCCAATTTTGGTTGTAAACTCTCAACCTTTAATGTTTATACAAAGAGTATACCATTTTCCTATATGTGTTATGTTATATTTACATTCATATATTTCAATGTTATTTTGATGCATTAAACAAAGTGATTGGATAATGCTACATAGATATTGTAGATATTTGGCATGTGTTGATTGTTTGTGCATGTTTTAATTATAGTGATAAAAGCTACATTTGGAGCTTACAAGCCAAGAGTAAGAAGAGCTTGCGACAGATCACAAGTAAGCATATTTCCATTCTCCAATTTCTATAAGGACAAATTTATAGTATTTGATTTTTGTTTTTCTAGACCAAGACACTAGGTCTAGGGAAGATACTTATATCCGTAGTCTTAGATACCATATAAAAATGTAGATGCAAAAATTCAACATGCACTTCTCAAGTCCATCATCAGACCTTGGAAAGAGTTTGTCTTCAACAAGAACATAACAATCATTGGATATGAAAAGGAGGTGTCATTTCATACTCTCATTTTTTCAAAGCCCATTCAATTTCAGAGTTGGATTTCTTTAGGACAACTCATTTTCATTTGTTTCTTTTCTACAACAACAAAAAATTGTCAAATTCTAACATTGTGATAGAGTTGTCCATGTGAAAGATAATTATTTTGATCTTCACCCATGTGAGACTTGTGGTAAGCATACTCATCATTCAAACATATGCTTTAGAAGCAAGCCTTATGCAAGAATAAAGATTCACTTTGGATGGATTAATTCTTGGGAATGGACTTCAACAACTAGTAAGATATTTTGGTCATATCATAAAATTTGTTCTCGAGTATTAAGAAGTCTTGCAGTTGGGTTTTCTTCATATTATCACCTTGTGTATGACAGGGGGGAATTGATGGTAATCTCCAAGCTTCAAATATAAATCAAGTGAGCCTTAGCCACAACTTGAACGTGTTGCCTGAGCCTAGAGCTAGATTAAGCCATACCCAGATTCAAAGTTGTAAACAGAGACAAAGAATCCCATGAGAATGCCTTTTGTTGGTGGCCTTCCTTAAACCATTGTAGGTTGAGACCTAAATGGTCTCCCTTTCTAGAATGTTTCCTCTAGTAGAGGAACTTAGAGTCTAGTCAGATTTAGAAGAGTTCTAGGTTGAGACCTCAATGGTCTCCCTTTTTTAGAACATTCCTCTTGCAAAAGACTTCAACTTCTAGCCAGATTTGGAATTATTCGAGGAACTGCATCAAGAGTTCCAGGTTGAGACCCCAAAGATCTCTCTTTTCATAACATTAGGGAGCACTGACTTAAACTTATATCCATATTTGTAACTGTGCCAGGAACTGCACTAAGTGTTTCAAGTGTTGGTGGTAATCCTTAAACAACCATCAGTTGAAACCTCAAGTTCTCCCACCTTATTCCATCATTTCAGAGAGCAAATTCAACCAATTACTGCCATGCATTCTTTCTTTTTTTATATTTAAACTCTCTTCTGGAACCATATATACCCCTTTATTATTTAGTGGGGGGGGGGGGGGGGGGATGTTGGAAACCTAATCCACTAAGGGTTATGGTGTGGAATTTGAACAATCATTGGAGTCCAAGAGACCACTTGGAATATGAAAACTAAGGGTCATAATATTGTATAAATATGTAAATATTTGGAATAAAATGCAACTCAAAATTTATCCTATCTCGTGTCCATTATTTTGTGTGTTTAACACATAGATATGGCTTCTGTTGGTTTACGTGATCATGGAAGATTAGAGGGATCATCTAGCTTATGATATCCTATTAATCTTGGAGGATAATGGTATAAAGGAGTATGTAACCAATGTTGTATCCATACTAATAGATGCAACACAAATCCTTATCTATAAGAAAGAAGATGCCAAAACCATACACATAATTCTAGATGGGGTCAAGGATCACATCATGCCTCATATAACAAAAGAAGATACAAGGAAGAAGATGCATGATGCAGTTTGTAAACTCAATCAAGATTCCAATGTAACCATGAATTTGATCATGAGGTAGAAACTTCGAAACACGAAACAAAGTAAGGGTGAGAACGTTGTATCTTACCTTACTAGGGTGAAACACGTCAAGGAAGAGTTGGCAGGAGTTGATGAGAAAATTGAATATGATGGGATCGTCAGGACAACCCTCAATGGGGTTTCTAAGCAATGGGTTGTCTTCATACAAGTTATTAAAAAAAAAAGAAAATATCTTCCATATTGGGAAACACTATGGTCATATTTTACCTAGGAAGAGCTTAGGGGGTGTCTCGTCAGCAGAACTAGTAGTAGTAGCCATAAGGGTGAGGGGTAACAGGAAAACGTGGCTCTTGCAGGGAAAAAAAAAGCAAAGAAGGGATCCAATAAAGGGTCCAACTCTAAGAGGGACAAGAAGAAATGCCTTTCAAAGGTCAAGTGCTATGCTTGTCACAAATTTGGTCACAATGTCAGCTCTTGCCCACAGAGAAATAAAGGTGACAAGATGGGCAAGAAGCATATGACAACTTCAGTGAATGTAGATGAAACTTCCAGTAGGATGAAATAGGAGTTCACACTCATAGCTTACCCGAATAGCTCAACCTCATAGGGTCTTTGGGATATAAATCATGGGGAATCATTCCATATGATAGGAGTAAGAGAGTGTTGATTTTTCAAACATCCTCTAAACTGATAATTATTTCTTATGATTTTTCATAGGTTAATATTTTCTTGCATTTATATTCATCATAAAAAATTACACAGAGGATGTAAAAAATAAAACAAAATGCCAATAGGAATGTAAAGAGATATCCAAACAAGAACACAGGAATTTACCCTGAGAAAAACCCAACAATGTTTTCTTATAGAAATCATTAAGTTCAATAGAGATACATCAAGTCAACATAAAATTAAACAAAGCCCTAGCTGCATACTTGGTCAAAATTCCCTTTAGATAAATCTTATATCTCTTTGTTCTACCTCAGATCTCTACCTTAGGTTTTCCCTATGTTCTGCCTTAGATCTATACCTTAGATACCCCCTTTGTTTTTGCATTAGATGCATCCTCTATTTTGCCTCAGATTCACCTTCTATTTTGACTCATTTTTGCCTTCTACTTTTCCTTAGACCCATCCAATATTCTACCTCAGGTTCGTCCAATGCACTATCTTAAATAGTCCAAATTGTCTCTCTGTTGAAGTTGACCGAATTATCCTTTTGAGGAGGTCAAATCCTTTACTTATACTTGTCTAGGAGGCTGAATGGATGTGACCATAGGGGAACGTTGACCTGAATTCTTGGAGGGTAGAATTTGTGTTTTGGGGCCATGAAATTCAATATTATAAATTTAAACTTTCTCTTTTAAAAACCTGTTAATTTGGCAACTTAGGGACAAATTCCCTTCTTTGGAAAATCTTCCTCATCAAGAAATACCCCTCCTATCCCTTGGAAGAATTTAATTTGGCTAAAGAAAAATATATTTTTAATATGGAAACCCACATGTGCACAAAAGGACAGGTCGACCCTAAAAGGAATTTGGAGATCCTTGAATGACTATAAAAACAAGTCAAGTGACCCTCATTTGGAGATTATGATCAAGCATTTTTCTTCTTCTCTGTTCTTTGGTTTGGATCACACAAGTCTAAAGTTGGTTCACGAATATTGGTTCATATAGGACTGATATTGCAGGGAACGAAGCTAGCACGTGAAGATTAGGGTTTTGGTTTGTAGCTACAGGGTTGATATAGGAAAATTTCAGCTCTAGCCGCTCCCATGCAATCCTTTCCATGTGAATGGAACACTTCAACTGCATGAATAATCATTTGCTTCGTGCGACTAGAAACTAGGTTTTCTTCTGACAATTGATCATAGATGTTGAAAATTGATCGTATGCTTGTGAATGATGATTTTAATTAGTAATGTTTCTAGGTTAATCTCTTGGATATTGTTTGGTTGGTTTTACTGAATATTATTGGGAATGAATAATTGGATCATTGTACTCTCTCTTTGCTGAGCATTTTATGGAAATCTAATAAGAAGAAGAATTTTAAAGGGTTTTCCCCTGGTCTCTGGCCAACCTTGGCGTCTCTATGTGTGAATTCTTTTTTTCTATTGTTCCTTTATGTTCTGCTCTATTGTTGATGATATTATTCTTTCTACATAATTTCATATGATGTAATAATGTTATAATTTGTGGGGTGAATTTAATGTAAATGATGTAATGCAATTATCTAAGCAAAGAGCAATATAGCTCTAAGAAGTTGACATGATATCATATTTGGGATGAAGAAAAGTCATTGAGATCACCCCTATGAAGACACATTTGATGGAAGCAAGAGAAGTCACAAGAGACCTAAAATAATGCTAGGGTTTGAAGGAAACCCTAGGAAATCTAGTTATTAAGGTTTGATAAGATATCATGAGGTTATGGTTTGGAAGAAACCTTGGAATATGATAAAGGCTTGATTTTTGCAATATTGAAACCCTAACATGATTAATCAGAAGTTGTTTTAGCACTTGTGGAAAATTTAGTGTAACCCCAGTTGGCCTAGTCTCAATTAGGCTTGCTCGCTGATCAAGATGGTGGAAATATTAAAGACAACATTGTTACATGGATAACAGACAATACTAAATCTTGAAGGTTGGTTCAAGAGGGATATGATCACCTCTCATTAAAGATAAGTACCTTTTAGATTTATGTCTTCATGACACTATTCTTGTTTAGATTTATTGTTTTGATTATTGCTTAGCCTTCTTGCATATTTGAGTATTTGAATACTTCTAATCTCTAGATGAGATGTGATAAACAAATCCTTCTTGAGGATCATCTAAGGTGTAGAAAAAGAAAGCTAGTGCAGGAAGAGAAGAGTTGGTGTTGGAATAAGAAAAAGTAACTGATGTAAGTATTTACAAAGTTGACAAAGATCCAGAAAGTACAAGTGCTACAACTGTCAATGAAAAATAAATCACATGTATATGAATATTACAAGGTATGTATAGTATCTTGTTTCACTGTTATGATTTAGCTGCAATATTGGATGGCAATTTAAGCCCTAAGGTATGGTGAGAATATCACCTTCATAAATGACTCATGCATGCATATGAAAGTAAGTTTGATTTCTCGTACATGTGATATATTGGTGCACTTTATATTTGGAAAGTATCTCACATTTTATTAGACAATGGATTCCTATTTTTATAAAGCAGGCTAGAAACATTGATTTTGATATATGAAAACTTGATACTATTATTAATGCTTGTGATAAGCATGGTAACCCTAATGATAAAGGCATGACAATAATATTGATACTCAAAATCTTCTTGTTGATCTTAGTTAGGTTTTGATAAACTTAGTAAATGAGACAAAAATGGATGCCCTGATTTAATGATGTTATGATTCTGAAGAAAAAAGCTATGATACACTTGTTAGTTGCCCTAATTATATGAAACTAGCCTTTGATGAATATTTGATGATATGTTTCATATGTGACAGTGAAGCAATTGATGACGATTTGTTATGACTATGATGCATATATGTTTGAGAACCTGATATAGTTTGAATCCATGAATTGACAATTTTATTTATGTACAACATTATTATGTTAGACCGGTTGATGTTGTGAATGATGATGATTGAATAGGCTTTCCATTTAGAGGGAGAAAATATCCATAAGATCCCAACACCTATTATTATTTGCAGTAAATAAATAGAAGATTCTTGATTGTTGATGCAAGTTTTATGACAAGAATAGATGACCATATGATGTTGTTAGTTTTGACAATTTCGGTATGAGTAGAAAGGGTTTCTCCTAGTCCAAGCTCTAACCACTAAGAGAAAGGCTTAAAGGTGTGGCTATAGGCCTCCTAGTTGCACAAAGGAAGCCCTACGAGTGTGGCTGGGCCTGTAGGATTCAAAAAACAAAAACTTATGCATGAAACCAGGAACAAACTACAAGTATGACATATATAAAGACATGATAAAGAGTTCTATGGGCAGGGAAGTTAAGGAACAATGAAATCTACATAATGTTTGACTTGTTGCAGAGAATGTGAATGTCTTAACTCATCGCGTGCTTGTAGGAGTCTATGATATGCATATAAGTATGCTATTTATCGTGACTTGATCATTGGAGCTAGTATGGAAGTAAAGGATTGCTCCTTAGTATGTAGTTATTTTATTGCAAATATCTCACAATGGATGGATTGAAGAAACTTATATGACTTGTCCTTGGTGTATGTATTTATATTTAATGATAAAAATGATTCATATTATAATCATGTGGATGACTTGATAAAGTTTGGCCTGATAGTGCTTGGTGAATTATAGATGTTGACAAGACAATAGATAAGACTGTAACTTGGTACTTGGGTTTGACAATGATATTGGCAGAAACTGTTATGGCTTTTATATTAGTTTAGTTTGAAATTTAAGGCATGATAAGAAGCTTTGGTTGATTTGATTGCACAATATTTATTTATTTGAGGATGATTATATTGGTTAGGTTAGTATCGTGTTTGCATAAAGTATTATATGGTTTGAAGAAAGTTCCTTAAGTGTCGTATGCTCGCATTGACAGTTACCTGGTGAAGCCTGGAAGCAGTACCGATCCAAACCTTTACTTCAAAGTGGTTCAAGTTATGCCTTTAATTTTGGTTTTATATGTTGACAATCTATTCTTGACAGATAATGAGCCTCTGGTGATCAAAGTAAGAGGGAGTTGGCCTTTGAGTTCAAGATGTAGGATCTTGGCATGATGCATTACTTTATAGGACTAGAAGTTTGTCAAATACCTAGAGAAATATTCATTTCTCAAGGAAAATATGTCGTGAAGCTATTGGAGAGATTTGGAAAGACAAAATGCAAATCCTTGGACAACCCGATGAAATTGGATTTCAAGAAATTATGTAGAGATGCTGCAGAATTTGCATACTCCTTTGAGTACCGACAATTGATTAAGGCATTGATGTTCCTTGTGAACACCCTTATGGATATATGATTTTTAATGAACACCTTGAGTCAGTTCATGTATGAGCTGCTTCATACAAATTGGGTTGTTGGTGAGAACATTTTGAAATAACTTTCATGGAACAATCAATCTTGGTATAAGATATACTATAGGAGATGTATGATTTCATGAATGCACTGATGATGACTAGGCTAGAAACGTTATTGATAAGAAGAGAAAATCTGGGTGCTCCTTTAGTTTAGGATCTGCCATGATATCTTGGATGAGCAGGAAATAGAATTGTAGCTTTAAGCACAACTGAGGTTGAGTACATTGTTGCTAGCATGGCTATATATGAGGCATTTTAATTAAGGAAACTCTTTGAGAGAGATGTTTGAGCAGGTTCTGGATACGAGGGTGATATATTGTGACAAAAAGAGTGGGATACAATTGGAAGAAAATCTCATATATATATGGAATTGATATATCTTCATATATTGAGACATTGCTGCTGTATGAGGCAAGGTTAGGCTTGTGGTTGTAGCGTCCATGAGAGGAAGAAATGATCAATAAGATATCCTTTCGTGACATGTATTTGTTCTAACATAATATTTTGATTCGATGTCCCATATGAACAGGAGAATAAAGGACTACTTCTCTTCATAAAGTATGAGGTAGTGTGACTGAACTGTTCAGTGAGTTGTTTAATTCAGTACCACATATGAGCACGTTGACATGTTTCTGATTTACAAAGAGCAACATGGATTTATGGATGTGACCCTCTTGGGTAAGGGTCTGGGCTGATTGAGGACACTGAGCTATCTCTTCCCCTTGTATGATCTCCCATGGTAAGGAATTGAGCTGGAGAGATCTTGGGGTTGAGAGAACTCTAGACAATAGGATATTTGTGATCCTTACCTCACGGTAAGTAGTATCCTGCCTATTATCTGGAAATAGGATAGTTGAGATCCTTACCATATGGTAAGTAGCATCCTACCTATTGTCATCTTTTGGTCGTGACAGAGTATACCCCAGTTGGCATCCTACCCAAAAGCTAGGCTTGTTGGGATTTTTCCTCTCCATCTAGTCAATGGGTTGAGAGGTGACTTAGGATAGTTGCGATCCTTACCTCATGGTAAGTAGTATCCTACCCAAGTGTTGAAGTCCAAAATTGTTATCTTTTTGACAACCCTTTTTTCCATCCTTTTCATCCTTTTCATGATAGTTTTCTACATTTCCGATTGACAGGTGACTTAGTTATTCTCAAACATCACAAAAGGTATGAATCATTCATGGTTTATAATCTACTGATTCTTTATGAAATTTAATCAAAGCATTCCTATAGCTACTGAATCGAACTCATTCTACAACTAACTAGAGGTTCTCCAGCTACATCCATGGCTAGATAGGTTGCAATACGTTGGAGAAGGAATCAAAGACACATGCAGATGGAAAATGATGGACACATGGAAATCCACCTATCATAATGATTTGGCAAGTCACCTGGTTCAAGATATATAATGGTCAAACTAGAAGTCAACTCTGGTCTGAACACTCCAACGATGTACAAGATTTGAAGGCGGTTCATAGAAATGTGAAGCGAGCTTGGAATTGGATGAGAAGAATCTAGAGTTGATATGTCAAATCAAAATCTATGCATTATTTTCTCTTTTAGTAGAAAATCATGAGAAGAAAGACTCCAAATTCCATTTTATTTCTTAGTTGTTAAAGTAGAAATTTGCCTCTCGATTTATGATTCTTTAAGATAATCATGTAATAGAGGACTTAAAAATCCCCGAGGTGAAGTAATGGACACCCTTACTCTTGTTAATTTAGAAATCATTTTGTTGTTGAAGACTTTGACATTTAATACAAATACTTTGTTCTTTGGTGATCAATACGTGGCTAAGTAATTTGACATTCAATTTCTTGCTTACACTCAATAGGAGGGCCCCTTGGAGAGTTGTACTATTATATTAGTTTTTGGTTATGTTCATTTCAATTCAATAGATGAATAGCCCATTCTTCATTGCAATTCATTAATGTTTTTGATTAGTATTTTGTCCATTGGTTGCTAGTTTAATTCTTAGTATTTTGAACATGTTGAGCACTCATAAAAGGACAAAAACATTTACTTTTTATAGTTGATTTCATTAAGTTGTTTTCATTCTTATTTCATGAGTAATGGACAAAGAAATCTTGAATTGTAACTGTGCACATTAGTAATCCCTCTAAGTTACATTTTATCTTGTCATTTTCCTGAAATAGTTCAATTAGTATTTATTCTTCCATTGGGTAGAATTTCAATTTGCAAAAGCATTTAGAATGTTTTAAATTCCTACAAGTAGAATTAAAATTTCAATTTTGCCATTAGAATAGATATTTCAATTCAGTTCAAGTAGAATAATCTATAATTCTTGCTACAATAGATTAAATCTTAATTTAGTTCAAGTAGGGTATTTTTTTATTCTTGTTGCCATAGATTAATTTTTGATTCTGTTTGATAAATATAATTTTCTATTGATTTCAATTTTAAGCTTGATTTACTTTGGAAAGAGTAATTTTGATGGAAAGAACATGTGTGTAGAGATTTTTTGAGTTAATCTAGTCCCATTTACAATTGGTTAAATTTGATCTTTTAAAATAAAAAATTGAACTCCTAGCATATATTGTGTACATGCACTTCATAAGTACACGAACCTTGGTTGACAATTAATGAATTAATTTAACCATCAATTAAATTACCCAACATTTTGGTGTCGTTTTCGGGGAAGTGTATATAGGAATTTGTTTTTGGTTGGCATATCATTTTAGATGCATTCAATATTGTAGATGCATAATTAAAACATGTTAAAGATAATTTATGATGCATGAATAGAGAACGATATTCTAGGGGTATATTTGTAAGTAGAGGTAGAGGAAAAAGTTTAATACAACATCACCAGTCACTCCCGCTAGAACACGTAGTGCCATACCATCCACTGACACTCACATTCCATCCATAGTAGGAAGACATAGACTTCCTAAGGTGCATAGATATTAAATCCAACCTAGGGACTCACCAACTTCTTCCACTGAAGTTGTAGTTGAAAAACCTACATCCCCAACTGAAGGAGTTATATTTCTCTCTTCAATAGGAGAAAAACTCTTAGGAAAAGAGTTAGAAGTGCCTAGTGAAGAAGAGGAAGATATTTATTATGAAATAACATTAGTATATGAACCAAAGTAAGAGCTAGATAGTCATATTGTTGAACCTTATATTAGCTCTGAAGAGTCTACAATGGCAGGGGAATGGGATTCAGGAGAAGTACATAATTTAAATGGTGAAATTAGGATTGGAGGTGGAAGAGGCAGAGGAGGAAATAGAGGAGGAGGTGGAGGAGGAGGTGGTATAGGAGGAAGGGGAAAACCAAATCTTTCTAGATTCCCTATCTTAGATGAAGATACCATAGTCACAATGAAGAACATCTCACCTTCCATTCTTCCCATTTCATGGCTTAAGAACTGAGGATACCGAGACATTTCTTTTTGAGTTGGAAGTATTATGTAGATCCTGTGACTATTTACTTGATACTAAAAATTTGAAACTATTTCTAGTTACTCTAAAAGATGAAGCCCTTAAATGGCTTATGGGACTAGGGACACATAGTATTAGAACATGGGAAGAAATAAAAAGAGCATTCCTAGAAAAATATAAAGATTATTGTATGCCCCATAAGCTTTAGGATAAAGTCTTTAAGATGATGCAAAAAGAGGATGAAAACCTTGAAGACTTAGAGGAAATATTTTCCTAAAATGTTAAAAGGGCTAGGATGCATGATTTAGATGAATAAACATTGAAATATATTTTGTTAAAATCTATAAGAGATGAGTGGATTGACCTCCTCAACTTAATGGGAAAAGGATATGTTTCTCAACTTTCATTTGAAGAAACCTATGATTTGGGAAAACATATTTCGAGAGGTAAGACTAGATATGGTAATAATCCAAGAGATCTAGCAATGCCAAGAATTAGTATATATGCATATGGAACAATGAGTAGAGTAGAATTAGGCAATTTACTTGATAGCTTCAAAACAAATATCCTTGGGAATCTTAGTGAACAACTAGATACTCTCAAAATACAAAATAAGAAAAAACATGAGAATGTTGCATTACCTATCTTTTGTCCTAGGTGTAGGAAAAAACAACCTATGAGAGAATT
This sequence comes from Pinus taeda, assembly GCA_000404065.3. Lineage (NCBI taxonomy): Eukaryota > Viridiplantae > Streptophyta > Pinopsida > Pinales > Pinaceae > Pinus > Pinus taeda. Next base: position 74,498 of record APFE030819777.1, on the reverse strand, counting down.
TCCTCTTTATAATGTATAAATTTGTGTCATATATGCTGAAAATCATGAAACAAGGGACTGTCCTTCAATACATGGACTTAAAGTTGTCTTTCAGGATGAAGTTGGACTAAGCCAATCTGAATCACTTTGATTTATTGCTAAAAGAACATGGCAATCCCATCATCTAGGTGTGAAACAAGGTTTTAACACTTAATATAAATCATATGTACAATCACAAAATAATTGGACTGCACCTATGCCTTGGAAACCTTGGCCACCCCAACCTCAAAATACATCATGGGCATAAGGGTGGAAAAATTATTATGGTAGAAATCCTCAATATCCTCAATTCCAAAAAACTTACACCCATCATCCACCTCAATACTATCCTCCTCAACTAAACCAACCTCCTCAATTCCAAGCTTGATCACCAAATCAACCACTTTCATTACCATCCACTTTCCTAAAAAATTCAATCAAATACCTGCTCAACGACTCCCAAACCTAGCTAATACAAATCAACAACCTATCTACAATGTAGAAGGTCAAAATTTTCAGTCTTTTATGACAACCCCATTAGGTCTAGATGATGTCCAACTTAGATTTGGTAGGGTTTTTCAAAAGAAGTTACCACCAATTGTCATCCAAAAATCTAAAGAGGATGAGCTTTTTAAAAAAAGAAACATTTCTTAATCAAGAAAATACATCTCCATGTTGAATTTCCACGACCTTGTGTCTAGGATAGAATCTTAAAATATCTGATGCTACCAAAGCAAGAATATCAATGATACAATAGAATATAAACAAAAAAAAATCACATATCCACAGAATATAGACAAGTTTTTACAATTTTTAGAATAACCTAACTTTGTTATATTAATCCAACTAATATAATTAAATAGTCTAGGGATATTGTACAAGGGATAATGGTCCTCATACATGCACTAGTACAAGATATAAAATTGGGGCTTGGTGTCAGTCCATTGACAACCAATCTGCCCTCTACAAGATACTCTCACCATCTGGATGTCGCATGCTCTCCCATCTCCTCTCGGTCATACTCTGTACCTGCCTAGTTGTTCATTCCTAATTTGCAACAATTGCCTCTATCAATGCTCCAAGTCCATCTGGCCACTAAACCTCGACTATCAATATGCTCTCTAGTTGTGCCTTAGTCCATCAAGGGAACAACACATCGAGACTCCTGTCGAGTTGTTCATAGCTCGACTTGTGAACAACTCTTAACCTACCCACTACTACTCATCTACTCAGCGAATTCTGCCCACTATGGTCTTCCTGCACTGCTCCAATGAAGACCAACATAGGGGATGGAGGGTTGCCACCTATCACTACAAGATGTGCATCTCCCACAATGAACATGGGCTAGGAGGACCACCCATCTTCTATTGTATATGTCCTTCTCCACACATAAGTCTTGGGGTCCACAAACTACTCTTGGTTGATCAGACCCTTGACCTCAACAACTGCCTCTCTCACAACTACCTTTTTCCATCAAGGTGTTGCTCATCAGGCTCCAACTTCGACACTATCACGTTTTCCTCCAGTAGACCATAAGTTCCCAATACATGTTCACACTTGGTCCACTCTCACATTTCCCTCTAATAGTATACGAGTGAACAATTTCATGTTGTAGCATTTGCACCTAGTAAGGGCATCCTCACACCTAGGAGACCCTTACACATGGCTACCAACCGACTTCTCCACATCTTCCCTTTTCTCTGCAATAAAGAAGATATTGCACAAATATAGGCTCCAAGGTACTACTGCAACATATACCCACTGATTAGCGCATCTGACAATCCATGTCACCCGAATCACTTGGTTGCTACAGTCCTTCAACATTCATCATTTGAACTGGTCTATCATTGAGTTTCATTGTGGAATATGCCCACTAATAAGGGCTGCAAACTAACATGTTAACCCTTCCTACTTGGCTTCCATAGGCTGCTCATAAACCCTTGATTAAAACTAGCATCAAATTCAACTCAACATATCAAAACATACCTCTGTATTCATCTTGGATTAAGGTTTTTACTGTTGTAATTTTTGTGTTCTAGTTAGGGCATGACTGTGAGCGACGTCAACCCTACAACCCACCTTCACAGTCCATTTTTATGCCGCAGATAGGGTACTTCAAGTCCTCCTCTTCCATGCTATTGTTCAAGGCTAATAACCATCCCCAAAACACTCTTAATTGACCCCTATTTAGGCCTGTGGCTTACTACTTTAGGTCTCTAGGGTTGCGACCTTATAAATAGGGACACAACTCCCTCTTAACCACACAAAAATACCTCAAATTTTGTCTAGGGAATACGACATCCTTCTGCTCCTCTTTAGGACCTACAAACAATACCCGAACACATGAAATATGCCCAACATATTACACATACCTTGCGTCTATCCTTCTATAACAACTCGGCCTCCAAACAAACTTCAACCACCTTTGTTTTGTCCTCTTCTAGAGCTCAGCTATCACAAGGATATATATCTATGATTTGATGCACATTGGATGAGGAAATGTCCTCCACTCCACCTCTCTATATACACATAAAGAGGGCTCCACAAATTTGGTGAAGAGACACGTCTCTTGGACCAAGCTTGCATGACTTGACTGTCCATAATTAATTGTCAACTTCGAAAAGTCATATCTCAAGTTCTCGAGCTCTAATTTGGGTGATTTTCAAAGTGTTGAAATCGATATGCCAATATTTATCACTTAAAATTTTCTATTTCTCAAATTATTCATGGTTTTGGCCCAAATCCTGATGGGTGCAAAACCCCATTCTTTGGTTTCAAGCCCACAAGCCTACTTGTGGTTCTTTTCCCTCTAAACCCCAAATGATAGGGCTTAGAGTACCTCCAAAGCTACACAAAAATCAACACTCCATAGGAATATGTTCCTACACATTTAGATGATAACCAAATAAGTCCAACCCCTACAGTTCCTCTAGTAGAAAAACCTTTTGTTTCCCTACAAGATCTACCTTTTCCTGAGAGGCTTAAGATTGATAAGGTAATATAAAGGAAAATTGTTTTACCATAATATGATATGCTAGATGAATTAAAAAATATTTAAATCAAAATTCCTTTACTCCAAGCTAGAAAGGAAATACAAATACTTGCAAAAACAATTAAGGAGCATTGCATTAGAAAACTAGGAAGAAAAAGAAAAGATATCAAGAAAATTCGATTGGTAGGAGAAATTGCTGATATTATGACGAGGAAACCAATGGTTCAAAAATATCTAGATCTAGGTAGCCCTATTGCAAAAATTCACATTTATGGTATTGAAATTCCAAACACCTTGATTGATTTAGGAGAAACCATCAATATCATGAGAAAACAAACTATGGATCAATTGAAGCTTCTTAATCTTCAATATACCCTGACATTACAACAATTAGTCGATAGAACTATTATCAAACCAGATGATATATTATAAGATTTACCTATATCTTTGGATTCATGGGAGTATCCTATCGATTGTATGATTTTAACTTCAAATAATAATCTAGGAGGTCATCCATTGATCCTTGGTAGACCTTGGCTAGCTACAACTGATGCATTCATAAGTCGTAGATTTGGTGATATGTATAACTCTGATGGTAATTCTACTAAGAAATTCACATTGTATCCAATTGAAAAAACAATAATTGAAGTATAAAGTGAAGTTTGGAAAGATGATAATGAAGACTTTGATGATATTTAACCAACATTTACTCTGTCACAAATAGATGAGGAAAACCAATTAATAAATTTAATGAATAATAATGATTCTTCTTCATATTGTGAAAAAGATCAAAGTTTTCAAGAACAATTTAATATTGAGTATTTATCATCTCGTCAAATGGATTTGCATTCTATGGAAAAGTTTGGCAATTATTTAGTAGAAATATTTCTAGTAAAACATTAAATATCAATAATAATTGAGAAGAGTTTCAAAAGGGAGTTGATCAAGATGCTACAAAAACATTCGTATGCTTATGCATGAGAATACACTGATATGAAGGGAATTGACCCTAAAACATGTATGCATCATATTTATATTGAAGAAAAGGCCAAACCAGTTAGAAAACCTCAGAGAAGGATGAATCTTAATATGAGAGAAATTGTCAAGAAGGAATTACAAAAGTTACTAATGTGAATTTCATTTATCTGATATTAGATAGTCAATGGGTTTCACCTTTAGCAATTGTTCCAAAGAAGAATGGAAAATGGAGACTATGCATTAATTATAAGGGATTGAATAAAGCTATTTTGAAAGATCATTTTCCACTACCTTTTATAGATCAAGTACTAGATACCTTACCAGGGAAGAAATACTTTGCATTTCTTGATGGTTTTAGTGGGTATAAAAAAATCCAATTGACACCAGATGATTAAGACAAAACAACCTTTACATGTCCATGGGGTACATATGCTTACGAGATAATTCCTTTTGGGTTATTTAATGCACCTGCAACATTTCAAAGAGCAGTTTTAGGTATCACTTATGATCTAATTCATGATTGTGTGGAAGCTTACATGGATGATTTTACCGTCTAGGAAACACTTTTGAAGGTCTTGAAAAATTATAAAATTTTCTCATTATGTGTAACGAAGCAAATCTTTCATTGAGTCATGAGAAATGTTTTATGCTGTTTAATGAGAGAATTGTTTTAGGCTGCCATATTTTAGGTGATGGAATTAAGCTGGATACATCTAATGTAGAAGTAATTTCTAAAATTTCAATTCTTACCTGTCAAATAAATGTTAGAAGTTTTCTTGGTTTTATTGGTTATTATAGAAGATTCATAGAAAATTTCACAAAAAATAACCTCTTCACTTTTCAAAATTATTATGAAAGATTGTGATTTTGTTTGGAATTTGGACTGCTAGAAAGCATTTGAGACATTGAAGCAGAAAATCACTTAAGCACCAATTTTAGGGGGACCTAATTGGTCTCTTCCTTTTCAAATTTCAATTGATGCTACAAATACAACTTTAGGAGTTGTATTGAAATAAAAAGATATAACTCCTTATGCTATTTATTATAGAAGCAAAAATTTGACTCATGCAGAGTTAAATTATACTGTAACAGAAAAAGAGTTTTATCTATTGTGCATGCCATTAACAAGTTTTGACATTATATCAATGGTTATGAAATTTTCATTCATACAAATCATTTTTATATTATATATCTAATGAACAAACCAATTACTAATGGAAGGGTTAAAAGATGGTTATTGTTGTTGTAGGAATTCAATATTACTATTCTTGATAGGCCAAGAAAAGAAAACAAAGTTGCTGATTTCCTTTCTAGGATGCAAAAAGATAATAATGATGTTCCTGTAAAAGATAGTTTTCCTTACTGATATCTTTTTGTAGTATCTATTAAAACTCCTTGGCTTTCTGATATTGCTAACTATTTGGCTACATAAAAGTTACCCCCACAATTATCAGCTAAAGAGAAGCATAAAGTTGTAAAATCTAGTGCACCTTATTCTTGGATAGATGGAGAATTATATAGAACTGGACCTGACTTAATCATTCAAAGGTGTGTTCAAGAAGATGAAGTACCAAAAATATTGAAAGCTTGTCATGAAGAACCATGTGGAGGACACTTTGTTGATAAAATAATTGCTTACAAAATCCTTATTTTGGGATATTATTGGCCTTCTATTTTTAACTATGTTGCATGGGTTCCCGAACCTGGGGGTGGGGTTCTCGAACCCGTCTCGGGTTCTCGTCCCCAAGTACCAGATTCAGGTTCGGGTGCTTCTGAGAAGAACCCATAAGAACCGGGTTCTTCTATGAAGAACCGAGTTCCTCATTAAAAAAAATTGGGTTCTTTTGTCTTGATGGGTACAAAGAACCTTGATGATGGTACTTGAAACCCAAAAAATCGGGTTCTTTTGGGTTCTTTGGGGTTCATTTTAGTTTTTATTTTTTATTTTTTAATTAATTTAATGGGCTTCCCCTAATATTCTAGGTAGTTAGTTCTTCATCTTGTGAGAGGAATTGGAGTACCTATGCCTTTATCCATTTAGTAAAGAGAGATATGTTGGGCTCAAAAAAGGCAGAGAACTTAGTGTATGTTCATACCACACTTCGTCTCATATCTTGAAAAGACCCTGGATACATGGAGGGTCCTTTCAAGAGATGGGACCAATACACAAACGATGCTATGTGTGTGGACGAGGAGATACAACCAAATGGCCTTATTGAGCTACCTCCAGCGGTTATGGATGAGCAAGAGACCCAAGATGAGAGTGATCCCTACTTGGAGAGCATGTTAACTGAAGATCTGAGTGATGCTGATGACATGGCTTGAGGAAGCCATTTTTCACTATTAGATATTTTTATTTTAGTATTTTAAAATTTCCCAGTTCTTGTTTGGAGATGCCTTAAGACAAATTTTCAATGTAGTATGACAATGGACATATATCATGATTCTTATTAATATGTAAAATCCAATTTGCACTTAATATCAGACTAGAAATTTTGAAATTTCATTGTGAATGTTGAATGTTCAATGATGTGCATGTTTAAATATTTAAAGTTTAAATCATAAATATTTTAGTTTTCTTGTTTAAAGTTGAAAAATATACAAATTCATATATATTATAGTTTATAAAATAAAATATTTATATTATATATACCCCCGACGAACCCACACACCCTGTTTCGAAAAATGACGTACCCATCCTTGCACCCGTACCCGTCCCCGAACCCACGTTTCCTGGCAACATAGATTTTTAATGATGCAAAGGAATACGCCAATAGATGTGATAGCTACCAAAGAATGGGAAAGCCTATTCCATCAGATGAGATCCCTCTACAACCACAAATACTTGTAGATCCTTTTGAAAATGGGCTCTAGATTTTGTTGGTCCAATCAATCCTCCATCTAAACAGAAAAGGTATATACTTGTTTATACAAATTATGTTACAAAATGGGTAGAAGCTAAACTACTTCCATTTACAACTGAAAATGATGTAGTTACATTTCTTTTTGATGATATTTTTACTCATTTTGGTGTCCCAAGAGAAATTGTGACAGATCAAGGTACTTAATTTACATCCAAGTTGGCGGAGAAAATAATGGAGCAATACAAAAGCAAACACGAGAAGTCTACTCCATGCCATCCACAAGCCCATGGGCAAGTGGAATCCACCAAGAAGGTACTTGAAGAAATTCTAACCAAGACTGTGCATTTCTATAAAAGGGATTGGGCAGAAACGCTTCAAGAGGAACTATGGCCATATCATACCACTTGGAGAAATACAACTAGACATACTACTTATGAGATTTTCTATGGGAAGCAAGTTCTGCTTCAAATTGAGTTCTAAGTTGAGACCTTTAGGACATAAGAAAAGTTGGACCTTGATCTATTTGAAGCTAAAAAAAAAAGGTTAACAAAATTAAATGAGCTAGATGAGGTTCGACAAGATGTTATCCAAAGAACCAACATAGTTCAACAACAAAGATCAGGATCAGATGACAAATTCATTAAAGCTAAAAGGTTCAAGCCAGATGATTGGGTTCTTTTTTTAATGCTAAATTCAAAGATTTCCAAGGAGAATTTCAAACTCACTCACTTATTCCTTATGATATTAATATTGTCTTTGATAATGGAGCAGTTAGAATCAAAACCATTGATGAAGAAAAACTTACCTTCCTTGTTCATAGTCAGAGATTAAGGATATAACATAAACCATTAACAAGAGAATAATTTGTCAAATATTAGAAAGTTAATTTTGATTTCAAGTTGGTTGAGAAAGGAAATCCTTCTCTTCATCCTCCAACCTAGTTAAAATTTTATTTTCTCAAAACAATATTAAAAAAAAAAAAGAAAAAAAAAGAGAAAAAAGAGAAAAATAATAAAATAAGTATAGACATGAAAACCAACATTGTTGGCATGTCTATACATAAAATATTAATTGAAAACCAAGAATTCCTGGCAGCTTAGATTTTCACATTCCTTGTCTTTTTCCCATCTTCTTGTTACTCTTATTTGTCTAGTAAATTTACAGGTTTAAAGAAGCACTTTTGAGGCCTAGTTTTCATCAAATTCCATCAAGAAGAAACACCAATAAATATTCCATTCCATTCAACAAAAAATTGTTGAAAAATGAACAACTATTGAATCAATGACATTCTGCAGCTAATTTTAAATTCTGTAGCCAACTTCAAGTTCTACACCCCAGATCAACTTACATAGAAAGAAGCTTCTAGAGGAAAATTTATCAAATTTCAAAAAAAGGTATGTGCTAAGGTATGTATCTAGTATGTTAGATTATTTTTCATCTACAAGCATTAGGGTTTTAAACTCATTGAATTATCATGATACACAGAAAAATTAGGAAAATCCTAGACCTTATAACACCTCCCTACCACTATATCTCTATAATCATACCCGTTACAACCTCATATTGTCATCATATCCTGATTTGTCACATCAAATCTCTCGAAAACCACCTAAAATCTCGCGATCCTAGAAGGGTCATGGCAATCTTTAACAAAAAAGGAGAGTTTAATCATGAATTGAACACCATCACAAGAAACTTGTTTAATCCTCACTTAACATCCTTAGACTATCCAACTTATCAACCATATTTCCGTTTTCCTCTGCCACCCTTGTCAAGGAGAAACAATCCAAGATTGAAACTCCTTCTTCACCATGGGTGTCATTGCCAAAGTAGAGCCCAACAAAGTCAAATTCCTTCAAGCATATTCTCCGGTTAGAGATCAGTTGCATCAGGTGGTTTGGATTAGTTTCTTTGAGAAATTCGATGGGCATGAGACAAAGGTTACAAAATATTTTACACGATATTTTGATGGACTAGAAGTGGAAATTGGAGACATAAAACTCATACTTACAGAATCCATAGTGGCAGAAGAAACAAAATTACCCAAGAACGAAGAAAGTGGCTGAAAAATAGAAAAATTAAGGAAAAATCAGACAATCTTGCTCTGAGACCCAGGTATGGATACTTCTATGTTCAAAAAGTGGATACCAGCGACTGCATTGAAAACTAAGAGGAGGAATTTGTTGCTAGTTATTCAAAAAAATTTAACTTGTGAAGGGAGATATGACACCATGTTTTTCTACCATGTTCAACTCAAACTACATTTCATTAATGGGAATGAATTAAATGTGTTGTCCTCTGAGATGGCTCTAGGTTAGTTAGTCATGCCAGCACATCTAAAATGTTTTGTTTGTTTTTAAAGTTTTTGGATGACCAATTTTATGAACAATTTGAAACAAGTGATTAAGCCTTAACAGTTGCTAAGTTTGATGAAAGGGCTGCTATTCGTCTAAAAATAGTTAATTGATTTAAAATGCGTGGATATCAGAGCCTTGACGAAATATAACTTGCTAAATATTCAGATAGAATATTTGATTGGTTATAAGAAAAGAATACAAAAAACAACGTTTCTTGTAGAACAAAATATATTTAATCGAATGCAAATGGGTGTGACAATTAATTGATAAAGAGGAGTTTATAATAACAGATAGTCTTTTAATCTAGTCCCTAATTATTGTTTATAACTTCACAGGGGATTTAAGTCTAAATGATACTCCGTGTGATCTTACCCAGATCTCTGCATAAAGACTTAAATACATGAAGAAAGACAATGAAATAAGCACATAAGAAAAACTTACTAGGAGACAAACTATAGAAGGAAAATTCAGAATCCTTTCATTAACTTGAAGCAAATCTCGAGCTCAGTTACAATTATGTTCAAAAAGCTCATCCAAGGGTTCAACCCTTAATAACTCAAAGGAGTAGTTATTTATAAAAAATAAAAGTTCTTCTAGATATTTCTAAAACAAAAATACAAAAATAGTACAAAACTATATTAATTTATAAACTACTAAGTTCTAGCACTATCCTTTAGGAATCTATTGATGATGTGGTCCCCAAAAAGTGCTGCCAAAATGTCTGTTATTGATGAAGTTACTCAATAACTTCACACAAGTGATCCCATATGTTTTCACTTGGTATAGAAAGATTAACCAATTTCCTGTAAACTTCATCAACCTTGGCGTACTTTTCAAAAGTGGGCTTATTTACAAAAATGTGTTTAATATCATGCTTAATTGTTAGGTCAAAATCTAAAGCCTCTAACATTTGTTTTCCTATAATATGACCGTTTATACTTGCAAAAATCGTTTTATTAGTTGCTATCATATAAAGATTTTGGAAGTATTCCTAAAAAATGATCAATTTGTCATTTGGGGTTGGTAATCATGGCAGTCCTCTTTGATTGAGTAAATTAAACTTAAAATGAAACCTTTGAACAAAAATCTTCAAGGTTGTTCACTTAGTCTCTAACTGAGTCATAAAGTTTTTTTTCTACAAAACCTTCTTGATCTCCAAAATGGTTTCTGTTCTGTCCAGAATCTAAATCTGCTCCAACTCGACCCCGGTTTTGAATTAAGAACTCTGATCATGTCTGTAGCTTCATTGGGTTTGTCTTTAAGAAGTTCTTTAACTTCTTAAATAACTATTTGACATTTGTTTATAAGCTCCTCTTGCTTAAAAATAATCTGTATGGAGGGCCATACTTCAATTATGGCTTGACTAATATCTGCCCAAATATTTTCCTTGGCTTGGGCCAAGGTTTGAGCCATTAATGAATCACTTTGCAACTATTTTGTCCTTCTGGTCAACCTTTGGGTCTTCTGCATTTATTCAACATACAAAGTGTCATTTTTTGTCTTCTGAACCTCCATATTATTAAATTTCTTGTGAAGCCTTTCTGGTGCAGGGAAAAAACCCACACATACCCACAGTATGCATAAATTGCACAACACAACTGCCCTAGGTATTTAACTCTAAAATGGAGTCAAATCTACATCCATAAATGGTTAAGGCCCTCTTAATCAACATTGCCTTTTTATTGGAACACAATCATCCTGCTTAAACCTCCAATCGGGACTATTATCAATATTCACGCCTTCTTATAAGCCTTCGTTACCCTTTAACCACATATATATAACCTTTCCCTTCATTACATGGTTAAATAACACTTATCGCATAAAAACCCTTCCATCATTGAACTTATATATAAGATCCCATATATCGCACTAATTCCTTCAAGGCTCATTTACAAAGGAAAACACGCAATACACATCATTCCGCCTCGGTATGGTCTTTGCACAAACCCTGACGTTAACCTCATCGCAATCGGCTATCGGTATTTCCATGATCTTACCATATATGTGCCGTATCACCCCTTCCCCTCTGATATGCGACTATCGAGAGCGTTCACATAACACATGAGCCTCAAAAGGCTCGGGCAACACTTTTGCAAAATACAAAGAATACTTGGAATTACATGAAACCCCGCTCCAAACATAGATAGCGGATTTCAAATTCTATGCACCCGCATATATAATTATCGTCAGGTTTGCTCATCGCTGGACTCTTTGTCACGCCACTCCTCTGATCTCCAATTCGCTGACACTTCCGAACTCTGATTGGCTATTTCTATATTGAGGGTTCGCGATATCGCAATATCGCTATCGACCCTTCGTTATGCACCATCACCAACCTTTTACCTCCTCCAAAATGCGATTGCAGTTTAAATCATGACCGTTGATCTGGTTCCGATCTAATGGTCCACGATCAATCGACAGTCGCTTCATCGATTTTGATGCCTCCAAAAGCATTCCGCCAATGCGATACAATCTGGACCATTGATCTCACAAATCTAACAGCTCCTGAGTGATTAAAACTTCATTTCTCTGCTAGTACCTTTCCTTAGTTTTTACGCCATTCTGTAGTTCTTTTGGGTTCTTCAGAGGTTCTTCCTCCTTCACTATTTCACTATGACTCTTCCTCCTGGCTTCACTTCACATGCTCCTCTAATTTCTATCACTTCAAAGTAACTCTTGATCCTTGAAGTGGATCAATATAATTTCTCTGAATCGTTCTTCTTCTCTGTGTGTCCTTCAAACTCTGCCTACTGCTTCCACTACTTCGCTTCCTCTGAGCTAGACTCCTTAGCGAATTCTTGCTTCGCAACTCCTCTCCAAAGATAAATTTATCTCTTCACTTGGATTCAATGATCCCTTTATGATTCCTCTTATCATTTTGCTCCTCCGTGTGTTCTGCTTAACTCTGTCTGCAACCCCCTGTTACAGAACCTACGAGTTCACATAAAATCCAACACTCAAAACATACATTCCACTCAAAATTAAGATGATTATATTAATAATATAAACAATGGTTACATAATGAGGTCTCTGTGCTTCAAACATAGACATGTTCTTCAATATTGTGGCCTCCCTAATGATTCTGCCCATAGGCTTACATATATCCAGCATTGGTTCTGTTGAACTAATTCTGGGGTAAATCCTAAACTGACTCCTAAATCTTCTCTCCATTATGTTCACTTCAATTAATTCCTAAAATCTCTCTCTCATCCCTCGAATCATGGACTTCTTTAAGAGTTTTGATTGACTTTGGACTCTTGTCATTTATTCTTACTCATGTTCTCATTTATTTGAGAGAACATACAATTCTTTCCATTATCTAATTAAATCACTAAAAGGACTAAATTACATTAACTTGAGACTTAGGAAAATTATTTCCTAAAAATACATGACCCCACCATGTCTACTTCACTAAAATAATTTTCCCTTGGGTGAATGCTCCTGCATCAGATCCCAAAGTAGAAAATATTCATGATCTCCTGATCATGTTTCTTCTGGTCTTTGTCTTCCTAGATCCCGCACTTTGTTCTGTAGTTGTCCACATGCTTTGTTCCCTTGTCACTACTATACTTTTGTTGTCTTTTGCTCCATTTTCTTCTTCTTGTCAATCAGATTCAAGTTTTGATTGATCTTGCTTCCTGCTATTACCATTTTCCTCCATTTGAACTGCTTCATCATCAGCTCCCACATTTCTTCAATATCTGTCTCCATTACATCTTTGGACTGGTTCATATTCTGCTTCATATTTCTTCCTCCTTCTCTTTGTTTCAAGTTATTGTTTCTATCCACTTTTTCTTCAAACTGTTGTTGGTTTCCTTTACTTGCTTCAACTTTTGTCTTGCTTGCTTTGCTAACTTCTATGCTGACTTTTATGTTGTATCTTATGTTGACTTTTTCTTTGTTTGCTTCAACCTTTTCCTTGGTTGCTTTGTTGATTGCCTCCCTATCATCCTTACCCTCTTTCATGATTAAATCATGATTGTTCAACACTTTCTCCAGCAAATTAATTTCTCTATTCCATGGATTGAGTTCTTCCACAGAATTTTCTTCTTTCACCTTTATTTGGCTGTTCACTTGTGCCAAATATCCTCCAGAAATTGCAACAAAACCTGTACTCACAAAACACTTTTTAAAATAAAAAACATAAGGTTGCTATGCCTTATCTTCCTTTGGCAACAATTCAGCTTGCTGCGCTGTTTCTTTCTCCTTTGTCAACACATCAGTATGATGTTTTGAATTCTCAAAAGAATTCATGAGACTGTCCATTAGCCTCTCCTCCTCACCATCTGTCCTAATGATGTCTTCTTGTCCTTATCCACTGTAGTGAACTCCTTTTTCTGCAACCATACTGTCATACTCTATATTCTCCAACAAATATTCCAACAATGCAATTTCTTTGTGACACTTTGCCAGTTTTTCATCATCACTTCCAATTCTAAGTTCTTTCTATTGCAATAATTTACTGCTTCCCTCATTTAAGAGACATTCTTCTTCCTCCTTTACTTCAGTTTTTTTATCTTTTGGAAGATACTCTTCCATACTTCTGACAGTTTCTAGAGATTGTTCATCCTCTGCAAACTGCTCCTTTATTAGTGTTCTTTCTCCCTTTGCTAATCATTTTGCATAGACTTCTTCCTTCTTAATATCTTTCAGGAGATGTCCTTCTTTTTCCTTGACTGTCTCTACAACTTCCATGGCTACTTCCACTGTGCCTATCATCATAGTGAATTGATGATCCTTTACTATGTTTTTAGTTAACATAGTTTCTTCTTCAAGTTTGCCTTTAGTCTCTTGTTGTTTATCTTCTCCAAGAGCTATCCTTGTCTTGCCATCTGCATTAACATTATCTTGCATTTGCTTTTCATCAATAAAATTAATCAAACTCATTTGATTACCTTTCTGAGACAATATTTCTTCATTCCGCATCAGAATAAGATCTTGATTCCTCATCTCTATGATAGCTCCTATAGGCTCATCCATAGACCTTTTCTTCTGTATGCAGTCAAATTTCTCCTCTTCTGAAAAGTTTTCTTTGTCACCTTTCATTTCTAGATCTTCATCTCCTCTGAAGACATCTTCAAATGGCTGCTTTTCTCCTGCAATATTTTCCATCATACACAAACTATCAGTTTTAAAAATATAAGACCAAGTGGCCTCACTTGATGGTTCAGCCATCACATCTCCTTGCTGTTCTAAATCCTTCATATGATTAAGAAATTCTTCGATGGTCTTTTCTTCAATCTCTTCAAGCCCTTCACTTGGTTGCTTGATATCTTCCCCCAACTGCATATGAGACCTATCTATCTCATTCTCTTCCAAAACAGAATTTGGATTTTGCTTGTCTTCTTTCTCCTTTATGACAATATCAACAAATTTCCCTTCTTTATATGTTTCACCTGAAAACATACACAAATTGTCAGATTTAAAACCATGTGACCCTTTGGCCTCACTTGCAGTTTCAGTCTTCAAGTATTCATCTTCACTTTCTCCCAGAATTTCTCCCCTTTCTGGTTCACAAATGAAATCTTCCATTCCCAGCTCAACTTCCTTGAGTTTTTCCATCAACCACTTCACTTTCTTTTGTTGTAGCCTTCTCTGCATCTCATGCCACTTCAATGGCTTCTTCCTCAAGACCCAACTAGTCTCTGGTTTTCTTCAAGTATCCTCCTTAATGTATCGAGTTGTTCCTTTAACTTTTCAACCTCTTTGTCAATTTCTTCTTGACTCATCCTCTTGCCATCTGCCTTGGCATCCTTCTTCTCATATCCTCTGCTATGGCTTCTTTCTGAACCTCTTCTATGACTATCAATAGTCATCTTCTTCTCCTATTTCTTCATGAGCTCCTCTACAAGAAGCCTCTGCAACAGCTAGTCCTCCTCACTGTAATCTTACCTCACTAAGCTCTTCTCACTCAGTCTTTTGGTAACCATAAGTCCTTTGTCTGGAACCTCCTCTTGAGAAACACCATTTCTCTTTCTACGCTTTTGCAATCTCTCACTCTCTCTTGAGAATACTTCAACTGTCCTCTTTGTCCAATCTCTTATTAGATTCTTTAGGTTCACTGCAACTTCTCCTTCAGAGTATTCTCCTTACTCTGTCTTCAAGAAATCATTTGTTCTCACAACTTCTCTTGTTGTCACATGTGCATTAATATAAAAACACACATTCTCAATTTAAAACAGAACACATTATCTCACCTTCAATATCTCAACATGATCTTGTTTCAACATTCCACCATGGATTGTTCTCTATTTTGTCTCCAAGTCCTATTCCCTTTAGAACTTGCATTAAGCAATCTTTCTTTCTCTTTCCTTCAAGAATTCCTCTATTCCTGTCTACTCTAAGCCTTTGTTGGAACTACTACAATCTTCCAAGAGCTTTAACTTTATCGTTACAGTCTTCTGCTGTATTATCTATCATTCATCAATTAACTTATGCACATGACCTTCTTCTGTGTGCAACCTCCCTTTCGTATGAATCTTTCCTCACTCTGATTTCAATTCTACTCTGATTACAAATCTGCTCTGATACCACTAATGGTGCATGGAAAAAACCTGCACATACCCACAGTATGCATAAAAAGCACAACATAACTGCCCTATGTATTTAACTCTGTAATGGAGTCAAATCTACAACCATAAATGGTTAAGCCCTCTGAATCAACAATTCCTTTTTATTGGAACACAATCACCCTGCTGAAACCTCCAATCGGGACTATTATCAATCTTCACGCCTTCTTATAAGCCTTCATTACCCCTTAACCACATATATATAACCTTTCACTTCATTACATGGTTAAATAGCACTTATCACGTAAAAACCCTTCCATCATTGGACTTATATATAAGATCCCATATATCGCACTAATTCCTTCAAGGCTCATTTACAAAGGAAAACATGTAATACACATCATTATGCTTTAGTACAATCTTTGCATAGACCTTGAGGTTAACCTCATCGAAATCGGCTATCGCTATTTCCACGGTCTTACCATATATGTGTCGTATCACCCCTTCCCCTCCGATATGTGACTATCGGGAGCGTTCACATTACGCATGAGCCTTAAAAGGCTCGGGCAACACTTTTGTGAAATACAAAGAATATGTGGAATTACACGAAACCCTATTCCAAACACAGATAGCGGATTTAAAATTCTATGCACCCACATATATAATTATTATTGGGTCTGCTCATCACTGGACACTCCATCACGCCACTCCTCCGATCTCCAATTCACCGACACTTCCAAACTATGATCAGCTATTGCTATATTGGGGGTTCGCGCTATCGCAATATCGCTATTGGCCCTTTGCTATGCATCGTCGCCTACCTTTTACCTCCTCCTAAATGTGATTGTGATTTAAATTGTGATCATTGATATGGTCCCAATCGAACGGTCCAAGATCAATCGGCAGTCGCTTCATTGATTTCAATGCCTCCAAAAGGATTCCGTCGATGCGATACAATCTCGACCATTGATCTCATAGATCTAATGGCTCCTGAGTGATTAACACTTCATTTCTCTGCTCATACCTTTACTTAGTTTTTATGCCATTTTGCGGTTCTTTTGGGTTCTTCCTCCTTCTATATTTCGTTGCAACTCTTCCTCTTGGCTTCACTTCGCATGCTCCTTTAATTTCTATCACTTCAAAGCAACTCTTGATCCTTCAAGTGGATCAATATAATTTCTCCAAATCGTTCTTCTTCTTTGCGTGTCCTTCAAACTTTGCCTGTTGCTTCCAATGCTCCGCTTCCTCTGAGCTGGACTCCTTAGCGAATTCTTGCTTCGCAAATCCTCTCCAAAGCTAACTTTTTATCTTCACTTGGATTCAATGATCCCTTTATGATTCCTCTGAATCATTTTTCTCCTATGCGTGTTTTTCTTAACTTTGTCTGCAACCCCTTATTACAGAATCTACAAGTTCACATAAAATCCAACACTCGAAACACGCATTCCACTCAGAATTGAGATGATTATATTAATAATATAAACAATGGTTACAGAATGAGGTCTCTGTGCCTCACACATAGGCCTGTTCTTAAATATTTTGGCCTCCCTAATGACTCTGCCCTTAGGCTTACATATATCTAGCATTGGTTTTGTTGAACTAATTCTGGGGTAAATCCTAAACTGACTCCTAAATTCTCTGTACTGACTCCTAAATCTTCTGTCCACTATGTTCACTTTAATTAATTCCTAAAATATCTCTCTCGTCCCTCGAATCATGCACTACTTTAAGAGTTATGATTGACTTTGGACTCTTGTCAATTATTCCCACTCATGTTCTCATTTATTTGAGAGCACTTACAATTCCTTCCATTATCTAATTAAATCACTAAAAGGCCTAAATTACATTAACTTGAGACTTAGGAAAACTATTTCCTAAAAATACATGACCCCCCTATGTCTACTTAATTACAATGATTTTCCCTTGGGTGAATGCTCCTGTATCACTTTCATTTTCTTATTTCTGGTGTTTCAGCTCCTGTAAGACTTTGTTCAAATTTCCCGCTATTGATGTAGATTCTTCTGTGGTTGATGTCGATTCCCCTACTGTTCTAGACAATGTAATAAGAATAACTGTAATGGGAGCTATAACTAACTGAGTAGATTTTTATTTTTCCTTAAGAAATTTCTCAATTTTCTCTTGCATGGTATTTATTTGCACATTCTGCTCAATGATCAACTTGAGCATTTCTTCCTTGTTCAGTTCACTTTCTTCTATCTCCTTGGTTTAAGGGTCCTCTGTAGAAGACAATTTGAGCTACTTCCTCAATGCTGTAATATCTGCATTTTTCTTTTTGATAATATATTCTGCAAATTTAACATCAGTAGGGTCATATCCAATTTTAATCACTAAGTCTTCTAATGACTTGACCCTATTATCCTTTGCTAAAGATGATATCTTTTCAATCTTCAATTGTGACTGCACATTTGACAGAGCAGTTCTTAGTTTTTTCAATGCCATAGTAGTATTCGTCATGGTAGAGAAAAACAACTCCCGAGATTGCATATGCATGTCCATTTGGTCATTTGGGTGTATTTTATTAGCATCAAAAGAAAATACAATCTTCTTGTAATAGGAAGAAGCCTTGGGAGAAAGCACTTGAGTCTGTAGAAGTGCCATTTTCATTCTACCTGTTAGGTCCCTATAATACTAGTGATGCCCCCATTACTATTGTAATTGTATCCCTTATTAATATTTTTATGCCCCTATTGTCCCTCTATTGTTATTTTTGTGCCTTTATATTATTATTGTTAGGTTGGCTTGGTTATATTGTGACCCCTTAGACTCCTATATATAGAAAGGAGGTTTTGTCATTTGAATCATCCAAGAATTGTTCATTTGTGTAATGTAAGGGAGGTTGCCCCCTCGAAGAGGCTGAATTCTAATGCGTTTATCTCTCTTTTCTATCTTTTTGTGAGTTGGTTTCATAACATTTGGTATCAAAGCTTTGGATTCTAGGGTTTTGCTACTCCAAATAGGTCATTGTGGCATTTGCGCTATAAAATTTTTTTCTATGACGTTTCAGTGCTAAAAAAAACCCATTTCGACGGAAACTGTGATGAACATTGGGTCCGAATTTCAGAGCTTTTCACGCTATATTTGCAGAGATATGATCTGAGGAAGTCGGCCCTTTTGTGGACTCCCGAATTTCAGTCCAATCAGGTGTCCTGGGGAAAATCGTCATAACTTTTGTTTTGAGCATAAGATTGAAATTTTGTAAGAATTTGCAGAAAGAGGATGGACTATAGTTTCCTGTGTATATTTTTTAGATTCGAAGGTCAAAATAGTGACACATGGCACTTCATACAAGTTTTCTCCTCTGGAAAGGTCTATAATTAGGTCATATTGGGAGATTGTGCATAACTCTGCCATGGAGAATTTAAATTCAATCAGACTGGTGGCATTGGAAAGAGGACACAGAGGGCTACTGCAGGTCACAATTTCAGAACTAGATGATCCGAATTTACAGAGATACATGTAGGAATTTATAGGGTAATTTTCTCAGTTAGAACACCAAAGGACACCGCTCACAAACAGATCACAGATCAATACACCAGTATTTTAACGTGGTTAAAACCCTCAAAGAGGGAAACAGTCCATGGCCTGAGCCAACGCGACCACTTCAGGAAATTTATTAATAAAAGAATAAAATTTTACATAAGCTTCTCTCATGAACAGTTAACCTACAAATGACCCTCCATGCTCTTTAAATAGAGATCATGGACCAATCGAGTGTTAAGCCACAGATCAAGTGTCAGTAATACCGAGGCGAGAATGAACCATGAGATCACTACATATCGGGACCGTCGGATTGTAAGTTACAAAAGTACATAGTAAATAAACACACTTTACCTAAATTTACACTAGACCAAGTTATACTTAACTATTTCCTATGTGTCGGAATATCCTAACATCCCCCCTTAAGAACAACTTGGGATAGGATTGAAGGATTTACAAATATGACACAATAGGAGAAGGAAGGAGGCACTAGAGCCTATCCCCCCTTAGTGACAACTTCCTGAACTCCAACCATAATCAAAGTTTAGTAAACTTCGCCTCTGTGAGAGCCTTTGTAAAGATGTCTGCAACTTGATCATCTGTTAAACAATATTGCACTTCAAGAACATGGTCATGAATGAGCTTTCTGATGAAGTGCATGTGTAGTTCAATGTGTTTGCTACATTGATGTTGGACCGGATCTTTGCAAAGTTGAATGGAAATTTGGTTATCACACCAAAGTGTAGTCAGATGTTGTTGCTGAAAGCCAAAATCTGACAGGATCTGATGAAGCCACAAGGATTCCTTACTAGCTTGTATGGTGCCACAATACTCCGCTTCTACTAAAGAAAGAGAAATGGCACTTTGTTTATTTCAAGTCCATGTAATAGGCCCAGAACCAAGAGTGAAGACATAACTTGTAGTAGACTTCCGATCATTAGGGTCACCATCCTAATCGAAATTAGTGAAACCAATCAATAAAGGAAATTCTTCTACACTGTAATGAATCCCAAACTGATCTGTACCTCAAACATAACGAAGTATTCTTTTAGCTTCTTTCCAATGACTTTCATATGGGTTTTTCCTAAACCGAGCAATAAGGGCAACAACAAAGGAAAGGTCGGGATGGGTATGGGTCAGATACAAACGTTTTCCTACAAGCTGATGGTATAAGGTAGGATCAACATTAGGGGAAGTACAAGTGACTGAAATTTTGGCTCCAGACTAAAGGGGAGAATGGGCTGGCGTATAGTCTTCCATGTGAAAGTGGCGTAGAATATCACAGGCATACTTGGATTGGGAAAGGGAAATACCTTCCTTGGATTGCCAGACTTGAAGACCGAGAAAATAATGCAAGTGTCCTAAGTCTGTCATTTCAAACTTATTTTAAGGTTGGACTTCACATGGTTTATAAGGTTGGGATCACTACCATTGAGGATAAGATCATCAACATAAGAACAAGAATTATAAGGGACTTGCCCACTTTCTTGTTGTAGAAGTGTTGTCAGAATGACACCTAGAAAGGCTAGTTTCTAAAAGAAAGCTATCCATTTTGGCATACCAAGCCCGAGGAGCTTGCTTGAGACCATAAAGGGATTTCTTAAGTTGACATACAAGGCTGGAGTCTGTTTGTATAAAGCCAATAGGTTGTTCCATATAGATTTCTTCATGCAAGTCCCCATGCAAGAAGGCAGATTTAACATCCATCTGATGGACTTCCCATTTGAAAGAGGCAGCAAGGGAAAGAACAAGGCGGATAGAGTTCATTTTTGCAATAGGGGAGAGGGTTTTAGTATAGTCAATGCCTTCAACTTGTGAAAAGCCCTTAGCAACAAGACGAGCTTTATGTTTATCAACTTTCCCATCTGGTCCATACTTGGTTCTGTAAACCCATTTGCATCTAACAAGTTTTCGTCCCTTTGTAGAGGAACAAGATCCCATGTATCATTTGCCAATAATGAATGATATTCTTCATTCATAGCTGCATCCCAATCTGGATGGCTTGAAGCTTCTGCAAAGGTGTCAGGATCATAATTCGCTGAAGCTTGAGCCAGTAAAGAAGAGGCTCTATCGAACTGAGAACGTGTACATCACTGATCTGTAGGATCACCGACAAGATCACCTGCTGCATCCCAAGTAGCACAAACCCATTTTGGAAGTTGAGGAGCTGAAGGAGGATTCCTGAGAAGGTGGGGGAGGATTTTCATCCTCGCTTTCATCATCTAAAGAAGAAATATTTTCAAAATTAGAAGAGATAGGAGAGGTGTCACATCCGCCGGACTAGGCTCGCAGGCCGATTTATTTTCATCAAATTTTACATCTCTTCTAATGATACATTTTTGGACTTAAATGGAATAAGTCTATAACCTTTTACATCTTCAGAATATCCAACAAAAGTACATTTCTCACTCTTAGGTTCTAAAGCTTTATGGTTTTCATCTGGAATATGGGCCCATGCTTCACTTCCAAAAATACGAAAGTGACTTACATCTGGTTTAATGGAACTCCAAGCTTCTTCTGGAGTGATATTCTTTAGAACCTTAGTAGGAGTGGGATTTATTATATAATTTGCACAATTAATTGCTTCGGCCCAAAAACTAAGACTGAGTCCTTTAGATTGCAGCATACAATTAGCCATTTCCTTTAAGGTGCGATTTTTCTTTTCAGTTACACCATTTTGTTGTAGAGTATATGGAACAATATGTTTCATTTGAATTCCATTCTTAGTG
>APFE030819777.1:20781-42021 GCA_000404065.3 Pinus taeda | reverse complement strand
CAATGTACCTTCAACATTTCAAGGTTTGATGAATTCCATTTTCAAACCCTTCCTTAGAAAATTTGTGTTAGTATTTTTTGATGATATACTAATCTACAACAAGTCTCAGAAGGATCATGTTGAACATGTTGACAGGGTGCTACAGCTATTGGAGGAGAAACAATTTTATGCAAAAAGATCCAAATGTTTATTTGGAGTACAAGAGGTGGAATATCAGGGTCATATTGTATCTCATGAAGGATTTAAGGTAGACCCTAGCAAAATTAAAGCCATTAAGGATTGGAAAATCCCACGTCCATAAAGAATTTGCGAGGATTTCTCGAGTTGATATGGTATTATCGCAAGTTTGTTAAGAATTATGGGAAAATAGCAGCATATCTAACAACATTATTGAAGAAAGATGCATTTTCATGGACTCCAGAAGCAACAAAGGCCTTCGAACATCTTAAAGAGGCAATGTGCCAAGCACCGGTCTTAGCTACACCGGACTTCACAAAAACCTTTATTGTGGAATGTGATGCTTTAGGAAATGGAATTGGTGCTATTTTAATGCAAGATGAACGACCCATTGCTTTTGAAAGTCGTCCAATCAAGGGAAAGTATTTACACAAAGCTATTTATGAGAAGGAAATGTTGGCAATACTAAATTCACTTAAGAAATTGCGACCCTACCTAATGGGAAGACACTTCAAGGTAAAAACAGATCATGATAACCTTAAATACTTTTTAGAACAAAGATTATCCTCTGAAGAGAAACAAATATGGGTCACAAAGATGTTGGGTTTTGAATTTGAAATAATCTACAAAAAAGGGAAGCAAAATGTTGTGGTAGATGCACTCTTAAGGAAGGATGAGGATGTGGAAGCATTGTTGTGTGCCATTTCTATTATCCAACCGGATTGGATAAATGAAGCAAGGGAGGAATGGAATAACGACAAAGAAGTGTGGGCACTTATTTGAAAGTTACAACAAGATTCCAGCACATCTGATACATTTAGCTGGAAAAATGATTCGTTATGGTACAAAGATCGCTTATACCTCTGTAAGAATTCCCAACTCAAACAAAAGATTCTTTTGGGATTGCATGATTCTCCCTTAGGAGGGCACTCAAGATTTTTAAAAACTTACCATAGGGTTAAGAAGGAATTTTTTTGGGATGGCCTTAATTGGATATTCAAAAGTTTGTGGTGGAATGTTTGGTTTGCCGACAAAATAAAGTTGAAACAATTAAGACACCAGGTCTATTACAACCTTTATCCATTCTAAACCAACGTTGGGAGGAGGTTTCTATGGATTGTATCACAGGTTTACCCAAGTCTAAGTGAAAGAGTGTCATGATGGTGGTAGTTTACAAACTTACCAAGTATGCACACTTTTGTGCATTATCACTTCCATCTAAAGCTAGTACAGTTTCTACTGCATTTATGGAAACAATTCAAAAGCTACATGGAAACCCAAAGATTATTGTAAGTGACAGAGATCCCATTTTTATTGGAAATTTTTGGACATAATTATTTTTTTTGTCTTGGTACTTAGTTAGCTCATAGCTCATCTTATCATCCTCAATCTGGTGGGCAAACTGAGATAGTAAACAAATGTTTGGAAGGATATCTTCGTTGCTTTGCATATGATAAAAAAACACAATGGGTCAAATGGTTGCCACTGGTTCAATGGTGGTATAACACTTCCTTCCATACTGCAACAAAAATGACCACATTTATGGCACTTTATGGATATCAGCCACCATCCATCACATCATATTTAAGAGAAAATTCTAAGGTTCAAGCAGTGGAACATCACATCGAGCATCAACAACAAGTTCTCCAACTCTTAAAGGATAACCTCGTGTTGGCGCAGAATAGAATGAAACAACAGGCATATCAACATCACAACGAAAGAAGTTTTGATGTAGGCGACTGGGTATTCCTACGGCTATAACCATATAAATAAATGTCCCTCAAACAAGCTAAGAAGGATGATAAATTATCACCAAAATATTATGGTTTGTACAAGGTGTTGCGAAATATTGGTACTATGGCATACAAATTGGAGCTTCCTGCAGCTTCTCGAGTGCACCCAGTTTTCCATGTTTCATGTTTAAAGAAGGTTATAGGCGACATGCTCCTAGTTCAAACAATATTGCTAGGACTTGATGAGGAAGGAAAAATTATATTGGAACTGGAAGCAGTCACAGAAACAAGAACTTGACAGCTACGAAATTGATCCATTTCGGAGTATCTCATCAAGTGGAAGAACTTATCTGCTAAAGATTCCACATGGGAGGATGAGAATTTTATATAGAAGCATCCAGAACTACTCAAGCGTTGAGGACAACACTTTTTTGAAGGAGATGGGCATGTTAGGTCCCTATAATACTAGTGATGCCCCCATTACTATTTTAGTTGTATCCCTTATTAATATTGTTGTGCCCCTATTGTCCCCATATTGTTATTTTTGTGCCTTTATATTATTATTATTAGGTCGGCTTGGTTATATTGTGACCCCTTAGACTCCTATATATAGAAAGGACGTTTTGTCATTTGAATCATCCAAGAATTGTTCATTTGTGTAATGTAAAGGAGGTTTCCCCCTCGAAGAGGATAAATTCTAAGACGTTTATCTCTCTTTTCTATTTTTTTTTGAGCTGGTTTCATAACACTACCCTTTTCATGCCAAAAGTTGTTAACAATTTGTGCTCTGAAGTAGAAGTCTTCTTCCAAAACTATGCATAAACATTTGCCTTTAAAGATTCATTCTTCTGCTTAATTTCAAGTAAATTAGTGAATATGTTTGGCTCCTCTGTTTCGCTTTCTCCTGCGGATTGGGTGATTTCTAACAAATTTTGTGAAGCTAAAGAAGAAGATGGAGTAGTAATTACAACTTCTTATGTCCCTATAGAAACCTGTGAATCATCCAAATTGATGATTCTAGGATCCTTTTGACCCTGGGTAGTAGAAGTGATTTTGGAGTTAATCCTTGATTTCTTTTGATACTGAATGAATTCTTTTTCTCTAACTCCTGATGATGAAGATTCTTCTCTGGGCCTCTTGTCCAAGCTTGGTGTGAGAAGTAGGAGTCTAAAGAGTAGAAGGAGGTAAAACCCGTTCTTCTGCTTCTTGAAGTGTATTCTCCTTCCACTATTCTTGATTTCTATACTTCTCAATCTATGGTCTTGGTGTATGATTGTAAGGTGTGGTTTTGAGTTCCACCCTTAAGTTTGAAATAATACTGAATGGATCATAAGACCAGGTGAAGCTTGGTTGAAAACCCATCTGTTTGAGAATTACATCTGTTTCTAAACACGTTGATATAATATTACAAATGAATGATCCTATCTGTGAGTTTATCTTAAACTAAGATTTCCTTTTAGCTGAAATAAAATGAAATTCATCCATATTAAGCATTTGCCTAATATATTCAAGAGAGAAGATTCTCATTGGAACATATTTGGGAAATTTATATAAAGCCAATTCGCAGCCATATACTCTAGTCTATGTATAGTTCTGTTGAAGATACAAGTCTCTTGTTCTAGCTTGATCATTGAGATATAGGATCCTTTTGATTTCTAGATTGATCTTGGGTTCACTCTAGCTACTGAGAAGATGTGCAACTAGGTGAATGAAACAATCAATGAAGTCTAAAAATTTGAACTCAGTTGAGTTCTTCCTAATCAATAAGGTCCATTGTGACTGCTTGATTCACTTGTTGATCATTCTTCTTATGTACAACAATAGGTAACCTGTCTCCTTGCTAAAAAATAATCATATGTACTAGCACAAAGGAGTATTTAAACAACCTTCAGTAGTAATATTCATCAAATTCTCATGCATATTTTTAGCCAAGAATTGGCTGTAATTATACATAAAGGCAAGTTTGTTTTCTTTAGAGAAAAAGGACAAAAAACTAGAAACCCTAGGATAGCTTCATCTACCCATTAATCTTTTTGGTAGCCTAACAAGCAAGAAACTAGGGAAATGATGTGTTTAACTCTCTCAGAGAACATGGATACTGGATAAGGAAGATTCTTTTTAGGGAGCTCAGCATCTTTAGGGAGAAAGATCTCAAAAATTTGTGCTCTTTGACGGAAGGTGAGCTTATGATATAGGTCCATTAATACTACAGTGGAGAAAAAGCTAAGGGAATCATTTTCAAGGATTAGAAGCATATTGTTGATAATCTTTTGGGTGATAGATATTAGAATGTCTCCATTCTGAGTTACCTTGGTTCTCTGCAAAGGGTTATACTTATCTTGGCACCACATGACTAGATCAGGAAAATAATGGGTTTGAGGAAATATGTACAGGGGAAAAAGGGATTCCCATAGATTTATATCGTATTCAGAGTCAATATAGGTTTTTTTAAACCAATTGTGTAATTCAAACATGTCAAATTCACACTCTGTATCTGTGGTTTTGAAAAACTAGTCAGCCATTGGAATGTGATCCAGGTCTAATGCATCAAAGGCTTTTGGGTTTTCCTATAATGAAGAAGTACTAGCAGATGGAGTTTCTTTTCACTTAGGAGCCATGTTTACAAAATTGTATGAAGGATAACAGAAAAAGGAGCACAAAAACCCTAGAGTGATGTGTACTGGTTATAAGCTCGGCAGTGGCGTAGAATGTAAAACAAGAATAATGGTATCAATTAAATAGTGAAAAGAGAAATTTATGAAAAATGGCATAACAGGGCAAGGGGACTATTTATAATCATGATTAGGTTACTGTTATGGGGAGGTCATTACTGATCGAGAATATGTGCATTTAATGCAAAGGGAGAACAATAACAGGAGGACACTTATAGCAGATAACGAATCGATGACAATGGATAGGGACAGATGACATGCAACAGTTAGAAGTGGAAGGCGTGGGAAGATATTACCGTTGATGCGGTATCGGGAGGTGCAGGAAAACAGATAGGAGGATTTCAGAGGGGGTGGTGGTGGTAAGTGGTAATGAGTGAGGGGGTTGTGAAGCATGGAGGTGGTAAAATGTAATGGGGAGCCCACGCAGACAAAACTGCTTTTCGCACCCCCCTTGCCATTATCTTATATCATAGCGAGGGGGTGTGAAATCGCTTCCTCATCGTTGATCTGCGTGGGGAAGAGGATCACCTTCGATTTGAGTTTGAACTTTAGTGCTTCACGATTTTTTTTTGTCATTTATGACTTTGACTAAAAGCATTTCAATGTTTATTTACACAAAATTAATCACCATTTTAAAGGCAATTAAGTCCTAATTAAAATTAATCTAACTTTGACGCATTTAGACTAGCAACCATTATTTGCCAAATTCAGTTGTTATCCTAATCTAACTATCCTATCTTCTAGTGTTCGACCAAGATTAAACAATTTGGTGAACTTATTCTCTAATCCAAAACAAAAATTTAAATGATTTGATCAAGATTAAACTATGATTCAAGTCACAAGAAGAGGTTGTGGCATGTAAACAAGCTGCACAAAAAACCTTGATTTATTACAATGCAATTTATTTCTATGAATTGGCATTTAAACACACACACTTATACAATTTTGATTTTCTTTTGATAAGGTTTTATTTCACCCTTTTTTCTTCATATTTTCATTTTTTTTCTTTATTTTTTAAAACCCTCTTTTATAAATAAAAACTAAATTATCAAAAACAAAGCATGTTACAACATCGACTCTAATTGGGGATTTCTTCCTCTTGCGGGTTGTAAAGAACTTGCAGATCCATGTACCTTCTCCTCAGGCTAATGGGGTCTCTGTTGAAACAAATACACACTACATGTAAATAAACTCTTTGATATTAGACAAGGATGAATTAATGGAAAACTCTCAATACTGAATGTAGTGCTTCAAGTATTTCCTGTTGAAATGCAACGAAGAATACTCTCCCTCCAAATTCTGCAGGATGAAAGTGTTATTACCCTTAACCTCAACAATGCTAAAAGGTCCCAACCAAAGGTTGTCAAAATTGCCATGGTTTCCTTTGTCTTCTCTTCTAGCATCCCATCTTAGTACCAAATCATCTTCCCTAAAATCTCTTTCCCTAGCTTTCCTATCAAATAAACTTTTCATTTTACTATGATATTTCTTAATCTGGTATGAAATTCATCTCTATCCTCAGTTATTTCTATGATTTGATTTATTATTCGAGAGAAATCATCAGGCTCTTCATTTGACTCTTGTAAAAAATTCATGAAAGGAAAAGCTAAATGTGTGGGAAATATAAATTCTTTACCATAAACGAGTTGAAAATGGGATTTATCTGTTGATCTTTTTGGTGAAATCTTGTTGGCCCAAAGTGAATAAATGAGATGACTGTCCCAATTCCTTTTATGATCCTCAAAATTTTTCTCTATAATTTAACCAGACTTTTGTTCGAGGACTCTACCAATCCATTTCCTTGTAGATAGTATGGAGTATAATGATGCAACAAGATTTGATATTTCTGACAGAACTCAATCATATTAGTACTGTTAAATGATGTTGCATTGTCTATCACTATTTTCCCAGGGCATCAAAATCTAGACAATATGTTTTCTTCAATAAATTTGATAACAATAGTATCACATTGCATTTCTGACTGGAATGGTCTCCACCCATTTGGTAAAGTAATCTATAGGAGTCAATATCCATCTATGCTGACTGCTTGGTGGAGGATGAATTTCACCAATGAAATCCAATCCCCATTGAAGGAAAGGTGCTTGGACTAATACTAGAACCAATGGAAGCACTGCTAATCTTTGCTTTCCAACAAACATTTGACACTGTGTACAACTCCTAACCTTTCCTCCCACTCATACAAATAGAGTAGGCCAATAAAACCCCGCCTTTAAGATCTTGTATGATGTAGTCCTCCAAGCATAGTTCCCTCCACAAATTCTTGCATGAAATTGATCAATGATCCCTTCTATATCATTTTCTATTAAGAAAAGTAAAAGGACGGTAAGAGGATCAATCCAATACAGATTTGAATTAACAATATAGTACTTTACAACCTTCAACTTCAATGGTTTACATTGATTCTTGCTAAATTCAGGTGGACATTCAAATTCTCTAAGAAAATTCACAATATCAGAGTACCAATATGATAATAAAATTTTTTCACTAATGTGAATCAGAATTGACTGATTTGATGCAAAAGGTTCTTGTGGATTCTCCCATGTTGGTATTTCAGAAGGTTCTTGTGGATTATTCTCAGTTGGGCTCTCAAGAGGTTCTTGTCGATTCTCCTGTGTGGGGGTTGCAAAAGGTTCTTGTGGATTCTCCTGAGCTGGGATTTCAAAAACATAATTTATTTCCTAAGATCTTACAATTGGACTCAACAAGGAGCTTATCCAAGCCTTGACCTTTTATCAGCTTGGTAGTCTTGATGTTGAGATCATGCTCTAAAATATTAGTTATCCGTCTCGCTCTCCTTCCATTAGTATCAGGATGAGTTAAAACAATTTTGACAACGCTATTGGGTACATAGGCAATAATAGAAGAGTGGAGGAGATAGACTCAAAAGGCTTTCAAAGCTTGAACTAAAGAGTAGGCCTATTTTTCAATAATGTCACACTTTAGCTCAACATCTCTCATAACTTTGCTAAAAAAGGCAATGGGTTGGTCATCTCCATCTTTATTCTTTTGCCAAAGAAAGACATCTAAGGTAGTTTCAGAGGCAAAAGAAAAGACACTAAAAGGTTCAGAGTAATCTGGAATGGCTAAGATGGGGGCTTCTGCAATGGAATTTTTAATCTGATCAAACTCATACCTTGTAGGAATAGTCCATTTAACTTCATGGTTATTTTTCAGCATATCAATTATGTTCTTAACTATTTCAGTATAATTAGGGATAAACCTTCTTTAAAAATAAATTTTCCCGAGGAAAGCTTGAACTTCCTTCTTATTCCTTGGTAATATAAGTGCCTGAATTGCTGAGAATATTTTAGGATCAATGACTACTCCTTTAGAAATGATGTGTCCAAGAAGTTTTCCTTCATGGAGTTCAAACAAAGACTTCCTGGGATTAAGAGGAATCCCAATTTTTCTGCACCTGTCAAAAACCTTTCTCAAATGCTTTAAATGCTTATGGTCAGAATTGGAAAAAATAGTAAAATCATCTAAATAAATAACAAAAAATTTGTTGGTCTTGCTCACAAATGCTAGATCCATAGCACGTTGAAGTGTAGCTCGAAATTTAGCTAACCCAAAAAGGCATCTGGGCATACATAAATGTGCCCCAAGGAGTTGTGAATGCAATATTTTCTCTATCCCATGGAATAACCATAATCTGATTATATCCAGAAAAACCATATAACATGGAAATAGTATTGGCTCCCGAAACGTTCTAAAGTAATTGGTCCATTTTGGGTAATGGATAATTATCTTTCAGAGAATATTTATTCAAATTCCTAAAATCCACACATGTAATTTCACCATTCTTTTTTCTCACTAGAGCTAGATTGGCTACCCAATCAGAATATCTCAATGGAAGTATTATTTTAGCATCAAGTAGCTTCTTAAGTTCTTTTTCAATAACAGGAAGAAGAACAAGATTAATTCTCCTCAATTTTTGTTTGAAAGGTTTTTCCTATAGTTTTAATGGGATTTTATGTTCAATAAGAGATATATCATATGTTTTTAATTCATTATAAGACCAGGAAAAAACATCTTTGCAGGCTTTGAGGAGGGCTAAATATTTGTCTTTGGCTTCCATTGACAGGGATGCATAAATTTTAACATTTATGATTTCTTCAGAGCTTCCAATGTTATAAATTTCAATATTTTCTGGGGACAACATTATGATCAAAGAGCTTCTCAAGAGGGAATAACCATTTTGGAATAAAATTGCTGGATAATTAAATAATGCTATGATTATCAATTTTAGAGTCAAATTGTGGCGTTTGATTTTCGTTGTCAACTTCAAGATTATCAAGTTATTCTTCCTCAACTTGTGGGTTTGAGAATTCATCAATAACTTGAAAAAAGGATTTTAGCTGCTCATCATCATCAAAGATTTGCCAGTGATTAAGATAGCCATGAATAGATGGTCTATACTTGACTTGAATTTGATACTGGACAAGCATTTTATCAGGAACTTTAAAAGAACCAGAAACAACCAAGGAATCTACATGCATGTTTTGATCTCTAAAAATAGCGGTGATATTGAATGTTGAAAAGAAATTTTGAATTGAATCCCAAATCTCATTCCTATAAGATCTTAGTCTGGGGTGATTAGTTGGACACTGATTCCTAACTTGTTTGACAATAAGTTCAGAATCACTATATACACTTAAATTATGCACCTTAAGACTTCTTACTAATTCCAATCCTAGCAAAAAATCTTCATACTCTTCTGCATTATTAGTTACATCGAATTCAAGTTTATATGATTGGGTAATATTTTCTTTATCTGGTGAAATTAATACAATTCCATCTCCTGCTCCTTCCTTTGAGCAAGAACCATCAAAGTACAATTTCCAAATTTCAGTTTCAATGGTCATAGGTTTGTCAACAATGTTTTCAATAGTAAGCTGAGTATTTTGTGAATTATTAGTTGATAATTCAAAACACCCAAAGTCTTCGTCAACCACATAAATAGGATGATTCCTAGCTTGATCAGATTTACAAATAATATTCATAAATCTAACTTCTATGTATAATCTGAGATGCTCACCCCCATATACCGGAATAGAAGCATAGGACATGTCCATTTGTAGGCTTCCTCCTGATTTAGCACAACAAGATCTTGATAACAACATGCCAAATTTGGGAGGGATGTCAGTGACTACAATGTCTAGAACCAAACTTTTGATAGGGGTTTGAGCTAAAGTAACCACCAAATCTTTAATAAGTCCAAGACAAGGTGCTTTCTTGGAGTCAAAAGTGTAAAGATCATGGTAAGTTCTAGTGACTTCTAATTACAGTTGGTCCATGATTACCTTTGGCATCAGATTATGGGAAGCCCCAAAATCTAACATACTGTTATATAACAAGAAATCATGAATTTTTAGAGTCACATAAAAAGGTGGTACATTCTCATCAATCATGTTTGGGCTAGGACCAAAGACTACTACAGGTTTTTCTACTTGCAGACTTATTACATCCCCTTTAGCATCAACATTGGATGACTGAATCCATTTAGAAACTTGGTTTTTATACCTTGGGTTTTTTGATAGTTCAGAAAGGGGAATTAGTATTTTAACTCTTTCCAGTTCTCTTTCAACATTGAAAGTTGTCAAACCAGTTTTATCAATTAGGCTTGCTTCAACTGTTTGATTCAATGGTTGGATGATCGTTGTATGGGTTTCAACAGATTTGATCTGAGGTTCATCTACAATGGGACATTTTGGAGGTCTACCAGGCCCTTACCTAGGTCTTAGATCATATCTCCTATTCAATTCTGCAATTAAAAATTTAGTAAAGGCTTAATATTTAGAAATTTGATGGTATTCTTGATCTTGAGAAGAGTGATTTAAAGAGTGAGAAACAATAGCATTACGTATAGATGAATGATCCAAATTATTTATATCTTTAGAAATTAAAGGTCCAATGTCATTTGGTTGTTGGTCATCAATCATCAATGGGGGTTGGATCTGTTGATCAGTATTCGGTTTCTTCAAAATTTGAGTTTGAGGGACTCTTCTAAATTGACTTTGACGTCTAGCAATAGTTTTTTGTATCATTCTAGGCTGAGTTTCTATCTTAGAAATCCTATTAGAAAGGTTTCTAAGTAATGATGTTATTCATCTATATTTTGATCATCACTTTTGGTTTTTGAGGAAGATCCTTTTTCCTTAGCTTTCATTTTTCTTTCAACCTTTTTAGCCTTGGCTTTGAGTTTAGATGATGCTGACCTATTAGCCTTGACTTCTATAGCATTAGTTTGCATGTCCTGTAAGGTAGGGGATGTCCTTTCCCTAAGCATGACTGTAAATTCATCATCAAAGGGTTTGGAAAACCTAACTTTTGTTGCTATAATTGGAGGTTTACAATCAAGAGGCATCTTATGGTAAAGTTTATTGAATCGTTTAATGAAATCTACCACTGGTTCATCATGGTTTGTCTTAAGCTCTTCAAATCCTGTGAGACAGTAAACTAGATCCTTTTTAACACCCCACTGATTATTTAATATGGTAGTTAATTCATTCCTAAAATGAATTGAATCATCTCTCAATTGTCTAAACCAAATCCCAACGTTACCCTATAAATATTGAATAAATAATCACATTTATACATCTTCATGTTCTATGTTCAAACAATCATCAAAATCTAAAAAAGCAGCTAGATGATCTTCTGCAGACAAACTAGTTTCCCCATTAAACCTTGATAGGTGTTTCAAATACCCATCAGGAAAATTATTGATCTGGTTGGGAAGATGCAAGGCCACCAACCTAGCTTGAATAATAGTCTGAAAGGCCATATATGAAGATGAAGATGAAGATGATTCAGTAGAAGAGGTTGGAGATGATGTAGTGGAGGATGAAGAGGAAGATTGTGAAGCTGTGGGTGAAGATGGAGGAGTAAAAGTGGGAGGAGGAGGATGGGAAAGTGGAGGATCCCTAAAGGTTTTAAAATGTGTTTTAATAACTAACTTTTGAACCTCTGTTTCAACTTGTTCTTTATTTTCAAATAAACGGTTTGAATATACATACAATTTTTCTTCAAGTTGGGCAGAAGTAGACCGAAATGTATAATGAGTGGGGGAGATAAAATCAATAGGTTTTAGCTCCTATAAATGTACATCTAGTTCTTCCTATGACTTGGGTGAATCTAAAAATATTTCAGGGAGTTTGTATGATTCCAATGATTGGACTAAGAGAGCCGACTACATATCAACTCCTTTTGATAATAGTATGGAACAGAGCTAAAGGGATCAGAAGCTGAAATATCTTTAGGCTATAATGGTATAGAAGAAGAAGCAGAAGCTTCAAGTTTCCTTCTAAAGGAGGTTTCTCTCACCAATCTCTTTGGATTAGATAAAGGGGAAACAATTTGAGAATCAGAGTGAGATATGGTATGTTTGAAGGAGCCAACTTGGTCTTGTGGAGTCATCAGGTGAAATATGTTAACCTACAATTTCTTTATTCACCTTAAAGAAAAAGTCTTAATCGTTGTCCCAGGAAAAATATTTCAATTTTCACTCCTTGGCAATGCCAACAATATTTTTTCATCCTCTGAGATGACTCTAGGTTAGTTAGTCATGCCAAAGCATCTAAAATGTTTCGTTTGTTTTTAAACTTTTTGGATGACCAATATTATTAACAATTTGAAATGTTGCTTAAGAATTAACAGTTGCTAAGTTGGATGAAAGGGCTGCTATTTGTCTAAAAATAGTTAATTGATTTAAAATGGTTGGATAACAGAGTCTTGATTAAATATAACTTGTTAAATATTGAGATAGAATATTTGATTGGTTATAAGAAAAGAATACAGGGAAACAACTTTTCTTGTAGAACAAAATATATTTAATCAAATGTAGATGGGTGTGACAATTAATTGATATAGAGGAGTTTATAATAATAGATAGTCTTATAAACTAGACCCTAATTATTGTTTATAACTTCATAGGGGATTTAAGGCTAACTGATACTCGGCATGATCTTACCCAGATCTCTGCATAAATACTTAAATACATGAATAAATACATAATGAAATAAGAACATAAGAAAAATTTACTAGGAGACAAATTATAGAAGGTAGATTCAAAATCCTTTCATTAACATGAAGCAAATCTCCTGCTCGGTTACAATTCTGTTCTGAAATCTCATCCAAGGGTTCAATCCTTAATAACTCGAAGGAGGAGTTATTTATACAAAATAAAATTTCTTTTAGATATTTCTAAAACAAAAATACAAAATAGTACAAAACTATAGGAATTTAAAACTGCTAAGTGATGGAACTATCCTTTAGGAATCTATTGATGATGTGGTCCCCAAAAAGTGCTGCCTAGATGTCCATCAGTTGTTGATGAAAGTTACTCGATAAATTCACACAAGTGATCCCATCTATTTTCACTTGGTATAGAAATATTTACCAATTTCTTGTAAACTTCATCAACCTCAATGTACTTTTCAAAAGTGGGCTTATTTAAAAAAATGTGTTTAATCTCATGCTTAATTGTTAAGTCAAAATCTAAAGCCTCTAACATTTGTTTTCCTGTAATATGACCCTTTATACCTGCAAAACTTGCTTTAGAAACTGCTATCATATAAATATTTTGGCAGTATTCCTCCAAACTGATCAGCCTGTCATTTGGGGCCACTAATCCTAGCAATACTCTCTGATTGAGTAAATTAAACTTGAAATGCAACCTTTGAACAAAAGTCTTCAAGGTGGCACTTAGTCTCTAACTGAGTCATAAAGTTATTTTTATACAAAACCTTCTTGATCTCCAAAATGGTTTCTATTCTGTCCAGAATCTAAATTTGCTTCAACTCAACCTTGGTTTTTGAATTAAGAACTCTGATCATGTCTATATCTTCACTAGGTTTGTCTTTAGGAATTTATTTAACTTCTTTAATTGCTATCTGACATATGTTTAGAAGTTCTTCTTGCTCAAAAATACTCTGTATGGAGGGCCATACTTTATTTATGGCCTGACTAATATCTGCCCAAATGTTTTCCTTGGCTTGGGCCAAGGTTTGAGCCATTAATGACTCACTTTTCAACTCTTCTATCTTTTTGGTCAGTCTGTGGGTCTTCTGCATTTCTTCAACATACAAAGTGTCTTTTTTGTCTTTTGAACCTCTAGATTCTTAAATTTCTTGTGAAGACTTTCATTTTCTTATTTCTGGTGAGTCATCTCTTGTAAGACTTTGTTCAAATCTCTTGTTATTGATGTAGATTCTGCTGTGGCTGATGTCGATTCCCCTACTATTCTGGACACTGTAATAGGAATATCTGTAATGGGAGCTATAACTAATTGAGTATATTGCTCTTTTTCCTTAAGCAATTTCTCAATTTTCTCTTGCATGGTCTTTATCTGTACATTCTGCTCAATGATTAACTTGAGCATTTCTTCCTCGTGTTGCTCACTTTTTGCTATCTCTTTGGTCCGAGGGTTCTCTGTAAAAGGAAATTTGAGATGCTTCCTAAATGCTGTAATATCTGCATTTTTTTTGGTAATATATTCTACAGCTTTAACATCAGTAGGGCCATGTCCAATTTTAATCACTAAGTCTTCTAATGACTTGACCCTGTTATCCTTTGCTAAGGATGATATCTTTTCAATCTTCAATTGTGATTGCACATTTGGCAGAGCAGTTATGAGTTTTGACAATGCGATAGCAGTATTGGTCATGGTAGAGAAAATCATCTCCCCGGACTACCTATGCATATCCATTTGATCAATTGGGTGTATCTGATTAGCATCAAAAGAAAATATAGTCTTCTTGTAATTAGAAGAAGCCTTTGGAAAAGGCACTTGAGCCTATAGAAATTCCCTTTTCATTCTACCCTTTTCGCTATCAAAAGCTGTCAACAACCTGTGTTGTGAAGTAGAAGTCTGCTTCCAAAACTGTGCATAAAAATTTGCCTTTAAAGCTTCATTATTCTCCTTAATTTCAAGGAAATTAGTGAAGATGTTTGGCTCCTATGTTTCACTTGCTCCTGCAGATTGGGTGATTTCTAACAAATTCTGTGAAGCTGAAAAAGAAGATGGAGTAGTAATTGCAACTTCTTATGTCCCTACAGAAACCTGTCAGTCATCCAAATTGATGATTATAAGGTCTTTCTGACCCTGAGTAGTAGTAGTTCCTTTGGAGTCAATCCTTGATTTCTTCTGATAATGGATGAATTAATTTTCTCTAACTGTTGATGGTGAAGATCCTTCTCTCGGCCTCTTGTCCTGCTTGGTGTGAGAAGTAGGAATTTGAAGAGTAGAAGGAGGTAAAACCTATTCTTCTACTTCTTGAAATGTATTCTCCTCCCACTGTTCTTGATTTCTATACTTCTCAATCTCTGGTCTTGGTGTATGATTGGAAGGTGTGGTTTTGAGTTCAACCCTTAAGTTTCAAATAATACTGAATGGGTCATAAGACCAGGTGAATCTTGGTTGAAAACCCACCTGTTTGAGAATTGCATCTGCTTTTAAACCTATTGATCTAGTATTACAAATGAATGATCCTACCTGTGACTTTATCTTAAACATAGATTTCCTCTTCCCTGAAATAAAATGAAGTTCATCCATATTAATCATTTGCCTAATATATTCAAGAGAGAAAATTCTCATTGGAACATATTTGGGCAATTTATATAGAACCAATTTGCTTCCATATACTCTAATGTCTATGTAGTTATGGTAAAGATACTAGTCTCTTGTTCTAGCTTGATCGCTAAGATGCAGGATCCTTTTGATTTCTAGACTGATCCTAGGTTCACTTTGGCTGCTAAGAAAATTTGCAACTGGGTGAATGAAACAAACATTGAAGTCTGAAAATTTGAACTCAGTTGAGTTCTTCCTAATCAATGAGGTCCACTATGTGACTACTTGATTCACTTGCTGATCATCTTGCTTGTGTAGAACAATAGGTAACCTGTCTCCTTGCTGAAAAATAATCATATGTACTAGCATAAAGGAGTATTTAAACAATCATTCAGTAGTAATATTCATTAATTTCTCATGCATAGTTTCAGCCAAGAATTGGCTGTAATTATACATGAAGTCAGGTTTGTTTTCTTTAGAGAAAATGGACACAAAACCTAGGATAGCTTCATCTACCCATTGATCTGTTTGGTAGCCTAACAAGAAAGAAACTAGGGAAATGATGTGTTTAGCTCTCTCATGGAACATGGATGTTGGATAAGGAGGATTCTTTTCAGGGATTTCAATATCTTCAGGTAGAAAGATCTCAAAAATCTATTCTCTTTGAGGGAAGGTGAGCTTATGATATAGGCCCATTAATACTACAGTGGAGAAAAATCAAGGGAATTGTTTTCGGGGATCATAAGCATATTGTTGATAATATCTAGGGTGATAGATACCAAAATATCTCCATTCTGAGCTCCACGGTTCTTGCCAAAGGGTTATACTTAGCTTAGCACCACATGACTAGATCAAGAAAAGAATGGGTTTGAGGAAACATGTATAGGGGCAAAAGGGATTCCCATAGATTTATATCGTCTTAAGAGTCAATATAGGTGTGTTTAAGCCAATTGTGTAATTCGAACACGTCGAATTCACACTGAGTCTGTGATTTTGAAAAACTTGTCAGCCAATGGAATGTGATCCAGGTCTAAGGCATTAAAGGATTTTGGGTTTTCCTATAATGAATAAGAAATGATAGATGGCTTATCACTTCTCTTAGGAGCCATGATTACAAAATTGTAATGAAGGATAATAGAAAAAGGAGTACAAATACCTTAAAGTGACGCGTACTGGTTGTAAGCTTGACATTGGCATAGAATGTAAAACAAGAACAATGAACTCAATAATACAGTGAAAAGAGAAATTTAGGAAAAATGGCATAATGGGGCAAGGGTATTATTTATAATCAAGATTAGTTTACCGTTATGGGTAAGCCGTTACTGATTGGGAAAATGTGAATTTAATGCAGAGGGAGAAAAATAACATGAGGAAATAGATAGCAAATAACGGATCAACGACAATGGATAGGGATTGTTGGAAAATACTGAGAAGGGGGTGAATCCGTATTCCTTAGAAATTAGCACTTTTAAATATTTTCAGAGCATTAGTTAATCTTCAATTATTATTAATGCTTATGTAGTAATAACAATAAATAAAAGAACAAAATAGGCACAAAAATTTTAGGTGGAAAACCCCCTCTGGGTCAAAAACCACCGAACACTTTTCTAATAAATTCTTTAATCTTCAGCCCCAACTGAAATTAGAGAAACAACTTCCTAGAATTCTAGAAAAGCATTCTTCTCTAGCTCCCACTAGAAGGACACCCCAATGCCCTAGTTTCTTCAGGAATGAGCTAAATGAATTCCCCAACACCCTAGACCAACCTACCACCCTGGACTGTTCACAGGCTCCAACCTGTAGGCAACTTCATGCACATGCTTAGCACCTCCTTGCCACCTTATAATGACTGAAATGAGACGAGAGTGTGGATTCCCGTACTAGGGAAAATGATCCACGATATAATAGAATTACAATGGTTTTGAATGAACACCCAATCACACTATAACCTACAACCCAACCATGCCATCATCCCAACATAGACTCGTATATCTCCCAATAATGCCTTTTCGACTCTAGGCAGATTGACTCTTTTAAAATAATGAATCTTACAATGATGACACTTTTGTCACTTTTGTTATTGACTTTTTGCAGCAGTAAACAAAGACTCCCACTCTTGATATAGGTCTAGACTCTATGCAAGACTATATCCAAAACTAACCTAAAGATATATAATAAAAACTGATGACAGACCCTAGACTTTTGATGGACCAAGTTCTAAGTACAACAACAGAGACCATTCTATCAAATATGAACCTAAAACATCATATATATTTAGCAAACTTGGTGTAGCATCGAGAATATGTAGCATAAAATGTGTAGTATCAGGAATACGACATCCGAAAAACTAATTGTGACATATAGAGACATAGAGATATAACCAAGAAACTCTATATACTTATGTTGTCTTGCAAAACGTATGTCAGAGATGATACTCAAAATTCAAATTTAAACACTAATCATACATACCTTGCTATAGGAGACTTACCCTTGACTGTTGATGTGTGATCCTTACTGCAATGATCCTTGAATGCATGCTTTTTCTTGCCTTCTAGGAGCTCGATATTGAATCTGTTGCATCTATGTAATTTCGGATCTCCAAGGTTTGACATTTCATCTTAGGATAGCTCTCTGAGTCCTCTTTCCAACCCCATAGGTCTGATCAAGATTGGATTCATGAAAGATTTATGCCCAATCTCCCACGATGACCTGATTATAGACTGGTTCAGTAGAGAGAAATTGTACGAAGCTCCACGTGTCACTGTTGTGGCCTTCGGCTCTGAAAAAACTACCCAACAAACTACAGTCCGACCTATTTCTGTGATGATTTACTAACTTTAAATCTAATTCTCAGAGAGAAAGTTATGATGAGTTTCCCAAAGTCACCTGTTTGACATGGAATTCAGAAGCCTGCAAAAACCCTAACTTCTTATGATCATATCTCCGAACATATATCGAACCAAGATTTGAAATTCGGTCATGAGGTTCACCAAGAGTTTAGATAAAATGGGTTTTAATTTCAGCTTCCGAATATTCTCATAAAACAAGTTATAGCGAAAATTCCACGATGACCTATTTGAAGCCACAAAATCCCTACTAGAGGAGGATATTGTTAGGATATTCCAACACATAGGAATAGTTAAGTATAACTTGGTCTAGTATAGAGTTAGGTAAAGTGTGTTTCTTTACTATGTACATTTGTAACTTACAATCCGATGGTCACGATATGTAGTGATCCGATGGTTCATTCTCTCCTCTCGGTATTACCGACACTTGATCCGTGGCTTGACACCCGATTGGTCCATGAATTCTATTTAAAGCGCATGGAGGCTCATTTGTAGGTTAACCGTGCATGAGAGAAGCTTATGTAAATTTTCATTCTTTTATTAATAAATTGCCTGTAGTAGCCACGTTGGCGCAGGCCGTGGACTGTTTCCCTCTCTGAGGGTTTTAACCACGTCAAAATACTGGTTGATTGATCTGTGATCTGTTTGTGAGCGGTGTCCTTTTGGTGTTCTGTCTGAGGAACTTACCCTGTAAATTCCTACATGGTATCAGAGCTATTTGAGGGCCGCGTCCGTTGGTGATCCCAATCTGAAGCCGGTAGAACTACATCTGACTGTTGTTTCATAGATCTGCTATTTTTGACTGCTTTCGGGCCGATAGGGCTGCTCTGTTGTGTTAGGAGCATCTGTTCCAGTGAGGAACCCCTTTTGTTTCACGCGAAAAGGTTTCTAGTAGCCCTAGCTACGTCATTTTTAAGATTTGGAGGTATACAATGTTTATTTGCAGTTTCTAGTTATTTTATCTCTGTTTATTATTTCAGTTTATTTAGCTTCCTTTATTTATTACCGGATCTATACCTTTCATTTTTTCATATGCTATTTTCCCTGCGACTTTGTGCGATCTGGGCAAATCAGAAACAGAGAGGAAGGATCTTTCTCATGCGTATGCTCTTTTCCGCTGCGCCTTAATGTGATCTCGGAAAATCAGAAACATTGAGGAAAATATTTAGTTTCTAGGTAAAGCTAACCTCAAGCCATAAGGGTTTGTTTTTTTTGTATGTCCCTGTTGGGTTTTGTGTTTTTTGTTTTATAGGGAAAAAGAGCTTTCTCAAGCAAGCAGGCAACCCAAAGCTTTAGTGACCAGAAAAACAAAGCGCCCCCCCGCCCCCCTCTCTCTCTCAAACTTTTTGTTTAGCTCACTTGGTTCAAAGCTAATTTAGGAGAGTAGAGGTCTTGAGTTCAAGTCTCCTTTTTGTTGGAAAGGGGGCGTTTTTTTCATTTTTGCACATTCCTGCACTCCGTCGGCGCCTTCATCAACTTTTCTTCAAAAAGTCGTAACTTCTTCATTCGGAAGCCGTTTTTAGAGCCGTTTTCTTTGAACCATCCTAATTTTTTGAGATCTTTCCATTGGAACACTTAGTTTCAGCATATATAGCTTCAGTTTCTGTTAAAATGGAAATTCCATGCCAAGTTATTCTTGAAAGCACCAACTACTTCCAATGGTGGTCCTACATTGTGGATTTACTTAGAAGGTCTTTACAAAATAGCCTCAGGCCAAGAAACCAACCCGAAAGATGAAGAGAAAGCAGCCAAATGGAAAAATAGGCAAGATCAAGACGTGGATTGATAGGGATGTCTATCTCTCCAGATCTTAGATTCCATATTGCAGAACTTGATACTCCCGATGAAGCAATGAAGCAAATTACTAAAGTTTTTGGAATAAAAAATGAACTTAGAGCCCATCAAATTGAAAATGAGTTGCTTACATTGGACCCCAATAATTTTTCTTGCATTGAAGATTTTTTGTCCAAGTTCAAGACCCTTAGACTTCTCTTGGAAGGTGTTAAGGTTAAGAAAAAAGATAATAACCTTATCTATTCCATTCTTACTAAGTTGGGACCAGCCTACTCTGTGTTTGTTTCCACCTTCCATTCTACAAGAGAAGCCTTCATTTCTCAAGGACAAACCTACAAGTCACCTTCCTTTAATTCTTTTTGTGATTCTTCAATAAGAGAACAATAAAAAATCTTACACCTTGGTCTTCTTAATCTTGGAAACTCTTCTAAGAAAGCGCTAGCCACCCAACAGCAACCAAATTCAAAGAATCCTAAGAAGTCATATCCTAAAAGGAATGGTCCTAAACCAAACAAGGGTCCTAAGAAATTTCAGCCTCAAAATTAAAAATCATTTCACCATAATGATAAGGCAACTAAAAACAAAGGGAAGAAGACTGATAGACATTGCAACTTTTGTAATCGAGATGGCCACTTAGAATCTTAATGCTTTAAGAAGATGGAAGCCTTGGAAGCAGCAATGAAGAAGCATAACATCCATTTGGAGCACTCTTCAAATTCATCTTTAGGAATGGCACTTTCTGCATGTGGTTGTCAAGCATCTTGATCTGGATATGCACTAAATGTATCTTCTTCCTCTCATTCTCATGAGTGGCTCATTGATTCTGGAGCTTCTTATCACATGGCCAAAAATAAAGCCATGTTTTCTTCTTTAAATGATTGTAACACCAAAAATATATATGTTGGTGATGATAGATCTCTTAGTGTTGTAGGGACTGGAACAGTTCATATAGACAATGGTCAATTTAATGATGTATTATGTGTTCCAACCTTCTCCTGCAACCTTCTATCTGTATATCAGATAACTCATTCAGGTGAAGGTAAAATCGTTGAATTTTCACCTCACGATGTTGTAATTAAGGACCTAAAGGATCCTAGACAGATTTTAGCTACTGGCATTGCTGATGATTCTACAAGGTTGTATACGTTTCACAACTTTGGGTCATCAAATCTTCCCTCGGTATTTGTTGCTCATAATGATGAAGTGAGCAAACTTTGGCATGAGCGATTTGGTCACTTAAACTATCGCTCCCTTTAGCATCTATGTAAAGAAAATATGGTGACAGGTCTTCCTATGGTATCTTGCGGAGATGGTGTTTGTTCCGGATGTGTACTCGGAAAACATCATCGGGACAGTTTTGAAAAGCGTGCCTCTTGGCACGCCTCGGCCCCTTTACAGCTTGTGCACAGTGATTTGTGTGGTCCTCTTCC
>APFE030819777.1:637-15952 GCA_000404065.3 Pinus taeda | reverse complement strand
ACCTGTGATAAAATCCATTGAAACCTCCTCCCAACGTTGGCTTGGAACGGATAAAGGTTGTAATAGACCCGATGTCTTAATTGTTTCAACTTTATTTTGTTGGAAAACCAAACATTTCGCCACAAACTTTTGAATATCTGATTTAAGGCCATCCCAGAAAAATTCCTTCTTAATGCTGTGGTAAGTATTTAAAAATCCCGAGTGCCCTCCTAAGGGAGAAGTGTGCAATTCCATAAGAATCTTTTATTTTAGCTGGGAATTCTTACAGAGGTATAAGTGGTCTTTGTACCATAACGAATCATTTTTCCAGTTGAATGTATCATACATACTGGAATCTTGTTGTAACTTTTGAATAAGTGCCCACACTTCTTCGTCATT
This sequence comes from Pinus taeda, assembly GCA_000404065.3. NCBI lineage: Eukaryota > Viridiplantae > Streptophyta > Pinopsida > Pinales > Pinaceae > Pinus > Pinus taeda. Next base: position 15,574 of record APFE030819777.1, on the reverse strand, counting down.
CTTCCATTCCTCCCTTGCTTCGTTTATCCAATCTGGTTGTGTTAGGATATTCTAACACATAGGAAATAGTTAAGTATAACTTGGTCTAGTGCAGAGTTAGGTAAAGTGTGTTCCTTTACTATGTACTTTTGTATCTAACCCATACTCATCCCGACCTTTCCTTTGCTGTTGGCCTTGTTGCTCGGTTTATGCAAAACCCACATGAAAGTCATTGGAAAGTAGCTAAAAGAATACTTCCTTATGTTCGAGGTATAATTCAGTTTGGGATTCATTATAGTGCTGAAGCATCTCCTCTATTGGTTGGTTTCACTGATTCCGATTGGGTTGGTTACCCTGATGATCATAAGTCTACTGCCGGTTAGGTGTTCACTCTTGGTTCAGGACCTATTACATGGGCTTGCAAGAAACAAGCTGCCATTTCTCTTTCTTCCGCAGAAGCAGAGTATCGTGGTGCCGTAGAAGCTAGTAAGGAAGCCTTGTGGCTTCGTCAGATCCTATCAGAGTTTGGCTTTCAGCCGCAGCATCCAACTACCCTTTGGTGTGATAATAAAAGTGCCATTCAAGTATGCAAAGATCCAGTCCAGCATCAGCGTAGCAAACACATTGAAATACATATGCACTTCATCAGAAAGCTCATTCATGACCATGTTCTTGAAGTGCAATATTGTTCAACAGATAATCAAGTTGCAGACATCTTTACAAAGGCTCTCACAGAGGCGAAGTTTACTAAACTTCGATTTATGGTTGGAGTTCAGGAAGTTGTCACTAAGGGGGGATAGGCTCTAGTGCCTCCTTCCTTCTCCTATTGTGTCATATTTGTAAATCCCTCAATCCTATCCCAAGTTGTTCTTAAGGGGGGATGTTAGGATATTCTGACACGTAGGAATAGTTAAGTATAACTTGGTCTAGTATAGAGTTAGGTAAAGTGTGTTTCTTTACTATGCACATTTGTAACTTACAATCCGACGGTCACGATATGTAGTGATCCGACGGTTCATTCTCTCCTCGGTATTACCGACACTTGATCTGTGGCTTAACAACCGATTGGTCCATGAATTCTATTTAAAGTGCATGGAGGGTCATTTGTAGGCTAACCGTTCACGAGAGAAGCTTATGTAAATTTTCATTCTTTTATTAATAAATTTCCTGAAGTGGCCGCGTTGGCTCAGGCCGTGGACTATTTCTCTCTTTGAGGGTTTTAACCACGTCAAAATACTAGTGTATTGATCTATGATTTGTTTGTGAGCGGTGTCCTTTGGTGTTCTTTCTGAGGAACTTACCTTGTAAATTCCTACAGATATGAGGGTCATTATTTATTTGAATGTCTTGATTTGAGAGGGTCCTCAACAAGTAAATGTTGGAGAAATTTTAGGAGAAAAGAGAATTTATTAATTATTTACTATTCAATTACCACAACCAATTGTGAGTTCCATGCCACAACCCCATAGGGTTTTACCACACTAAATGGGGTTACTAACTTCAAACATGGATATCTCTCAAACTGTGAAGAATTGGGAGGCATACCATATATCAACGGAAACATCTCAATGAGTAGAATCCATAGAGAAGATATTTGACTTAGAATAGAGTAATTTTTCAAGTCAAAATTCCCATGCAAGATCAGGATAGCCCTAGTGCTACTTGGGCTGACATCAATGACAACCATTGATCAACAATCTCCCCCTTTGGCATTGATGGAAACACAAGTACTCCCCATGTGATCATGACACCTCTTCCTACTGCCTTCTCTCCTCCTTTATCAGTAATGGCAAAGGGTAACTCCCCTTGGAAAACATCCATCCTGCGGACTTGTACACACCTCCACTCCCCCTTTCTACTCAAGTAGATAAGAGAGAGTCTAATGAAAACTTGGGAGAATCCCAAGATTTTGGCGAAGATACTCAAATTCTTCATGAGGTAATAGTTTGGTAAATATGTCAGCAATTTGTTCCTTTGTGCCAACATATTCAAGCTTGATATTCCTTTAGACGACATCCTCTTTAACGAAATGATATTTAATCAGAATGTACTTCGTTTTGGAATGCATCACAAGATTCGTGGAGATACTGATGGTGCTGGTGTTATCGCAAAATATGGGAATAGGCTCATCAAAATTGACTTGAATATATTGCAAAGTTTGCTTCATCCAGAGAACTTGTGTACAACAAGCTGCTGCCGTGATATATTATGCTTTTGTTGTGGATAATGAGATTGAAGACTGCTTTTTACTTAACCATGAAACAAGACAACCACCTAGATAGAATTTTGATCCACCCAACCACTAACATCCTTGTCAGGCTAGAAACCCTCTTGATGTTGAAGCTCTCTCTGTCGCTATCTTGTGCTCCCTTTATTGCCTCTGCGTTGCTGCAACAACGCTGTGCCTCTCGCACTGTTGCAAATCTCTGTATGCCATCTTGCACTATTACAACCCTCTTTGCGCGGCCTGGGACTACTGCACTCTAGCACTCTCTGCCGCTTCATCCACATCCGCTTCTACCGACATCTGCCATCTTGCTACTGTCACTTTAGGGCTCCCGTAGCTAGATCTGATCCAAGAGTTTGGGTACCTCAAGGACCCTACCCCTCATCGCTTGTACTCTTCCTGACTACAGCTAGATGTCTCCCCACCTCTTCTCTAGAGGTACATGAGCACTCAGGGCACAATCGTCATCATCCTCTACCTCCTCTGCCCTTCAATGGCGATGCCTTGGAGTCAGACGCCTCTCCCTTATTCTTCTTCCTCGGACACTGGTTTGCATAATGGCCATGTTCCCCATAGTTGAAGCAATTTATCTTAGAGAGGTCCTTTTTCTTCCTCTTCCCCTGCTGCCCCACAGATGCCAGAGCTACATTCTCTTCCTCCTCTTTCTTGACCCGGGCTCTTTTGCTGCTACTTCCCATCTTGGTTAGTCGTTTGATTTCTTCTTGGCGAAGAGTTGCCCACAGTTCTTCCCAATCTAGAAGATGTTCTCTGCCCAAAATGCTTTGAACAAACATCTCCCACTCCTCGGAGACTGCATTCAAGGAAATCCTCACCATTAACTCTTGATCCGATATGGCTCTTATGGAAGTCAATTGGTTCGGAATCTCCTTCAATCTGTTGAGGAAGTGATCTACCTGCTCCCCCTTCTGCATCTGTTATGATCACAGTTGATTTTCCAACAACATCTTTATCTGCACGGAAGTGCCCTGATACAATGTTGTCAAGGTGTCCCACATTTCCTTCGCCATATTCTTCTTGGTAATATGCTAGACCACATGATCCTTGACCCCATCAAGGATTATGCATTTCGCCTTAGCTATTGCATTCTCATACTTTTCATTGTCAGCTGGGTCGACTGGGATAGTCAGGGTTCTTAAACGAAGGTCTTGATGCGATGTCTATCTAAAATGAACAAGATCCTAGCCTTTCAGATGACAAAGTTGGACGCCTTGTCCAACCTGTCTTGATGCGATGTCTATCTAAAATGAACAAGATCCTAGCGCCTTTCAGATGACAAAGTTGGACGCCTTGTCCAACCTATCCTGATCCCTCAGTGCATTCATGGCCATCTCTCTACTCTTCTTTTCGACTCCTCTAAGTCTCTAGTTCCCTCCTGGAAGTTCTCTCTTCGACTCCCTTTGAGTCTCCACTTCCATCCTGGAAGTTCTCTCTTCGACTCCCTCTGAGTCTCTACTTTTCTCCTCGAAGTTCTCTGCTAGACTCCCTCTGAGTCTTGATTTCCCTCTTGGAAATCCTTCTGCCAACCGTCGATTCACACTTCTTTGATCTCCTATGCACCTGCAACACCGAATTGGATTTCTTGGCTAGAAATCCGCATAGGTAGTGTCTCCCTCTACCTTGGTTTTGCCCCATTAGGTATTGTTCTGCCTCGGTAGCAACAACACCCCACCAACTTCACTCCCCACAATCTTCCCACAACTTCATATGCCCCATCAACTAAAGAACTAAGCCTCTAGGCTCTGCGCAATCCCGAGAAGGTTGATTTTCTCCCTTGGCCAACTGTGTCAACCGTCTTGGCCTCTGTGTGGCTCTTCGTGAGCCTCTTTTGCCTTCTTCTGCATATGTGATGGCCTCTTTCTGGCTCAAATTGATGATGCAGGCCCTCTGCGTCAATTCTTCTCTGTTGCTTTCTGCCTAGGAATAACTTTTGTCACTCAGGACAACTGTTTCTGTTGCAAATTCTCTAATTCAGCTGGCACCTTCAACTTTCTTGTGATCTGCAACGCTCTGATACCATGTTGAAATTTCTAATTATTACCCATTAGAAATTTTATTTGTATTCTCTAGTTTATTTCGCCTACCTGTTTAATTACTAACAAGTTATTTAACCATATAAACATTGAAATAAACACAATACAGTCTCAACCATCTACAGATCAACAATTGAAAGAAATAATCAAACACACAAGGGACACCGTTATTTTTGGACAATCTTCCCCAGAAAAACCCAACTTGGGAAAACTGGTGCAACAATTCTGAGGGTTTTATTATTAAGCAACTTTTTTTGAGTACACTGGGTGCCACACTGGCTCACCCGACAAAGATAAATAATACGACAGTAATACCTCTCTTCGGAAGAAAATATTCTGAAAGTCTGCCCCACGAAGCCGTCTCCAACACAATTTGAAGCCCTGTGTCAGCTCTCCTAGCCTCTGCATCCTAAGATCCACTGTGTCAGCCCTCTGAGGCTTTGTGTAGCTTCTCTGGCCCTCTGCGTCACATCTGCAACCTTTGCGTGGATGATGCAGGCCCTTTTGGCCTTTACGCAGTCACTGCTAGCCTCTCCCTCTGCCTCTCTGCTTCTACGATGATCTTTAGACACTATCTTTGCCTCTCTGCTACTCATTGCCCCATGTTGCAACTCTGATCATTGATTTGATTTCTCTTAGCAAACCTCGCTCTAGAAAATCGAACTGACTGATCACTCTAGTGTTTCTCCGACTGACCCTCAAGCCTCCTCTTAGAATTTTTTCTATTGAGTCTTCAACGACCAAGATTACATCTCTAATCAACGGCTAAGATTAGATTTGGCTTGATCCATGTCATTTAGAACCTTCTAACCCAGTTTTATATTAATAACCATTAATATTTTTATTTTCCTAAGTTTAGACTTAGGAACCCATTAAAAATATTAATTATTTTAATATCTCTTTCACCGAGCAGAATTTCCCCAAACCATTTCTGGGTCTTGGAAATCTCATATGCTTTAGCATCTCCATCAATTTTTATGGCTAGAGCACATTCGATGTTACCCAAAATCAACATTACACATAGGATGTCAATAATAAAACAAAATGCCAATAGGAACATAAAGCAACAACCAAACAAGAACACAAGAATTTACCCTGGGAAAACCCATATGGGAGGAAATCCCAACAACCTTTTCTTAGAGAAATCATTAAGTTCAACAGAGATACATCAAGTCAACATAAAGTCAAACGCAACCTTGGTCACACCTTGTCAAACTTCCCTTTAGATCCGCCCTCTATTTTTCCTCAGACACGTCTAATATTTTGCCCCAGGTTCGTCCAATGCATTGCCTCAGATGGTCCAAATCCTTTATCTATTGAAGATGGCTGAATTGTCTTTTGGAGGAGGTCAAATGGGTGTGACCATAGGGGAAAACTAAACTAACTTCTTGGAGGGCCAACTTTATGTTTTGGGGCCATAAAATTTAATATTATAAAAATAAAATTTCTCTTTTAAAAACCAATATGAAGAACATGTCACATATTTTCTCTTTTGATAATAACATGAAGAACATACTTTATATTAGTCATTATAAATACATCAAGCGCTAAAATATCAATTATGAAGACTGACCATAGCTACAAAATTCAACGAAGTACTTATCCATCCACAAGGAGGAGGAAATAAGGTTCCAGATCGAGATGGGTAATAAGTCCAAGTGTAATTCAATTGGGAGGGGGACAATACTATCTTAGAGGGAGTCTAGCAAGCCTATTCCAATCCATGATGTGTTGCATATGCTAGGAATGGGAATGAACTTGATTTCTATTTTTATTCTTCAATATAAGGCATACAATGTACTCTTTAGAGGGTATAAAGTGTTTATTAAGTGCCAAGAGTGGAAGTCACTCATAGTAATTGGAGTCAGGAGTGGCAGACTTTACAGGTTGCAGATGGATACTCCAAAGGCACTGGAAACTACGGTCCAAGAGATTAGGGAGAGCTTTGGCATATGAGGATGGGCCATATCTATCATGGGGAACTTAAGTTGCTAAAGGTGACCGTGACACGTGTTCCAATGTTGAACATGGAGCATGATGATGTGTTTAAGGGATGTGTATTAAGGAAGTTTTCTAAGTCAACTTTTCCAAGGAGTGATAAGAGATCTGAAAGTATGTTTGATTTGATTCATTTTGATATGCATTGTATGATGTCAACATCATCTCTCAGAGGGTATGAATATTTCGTTTCCTTTATTAATGATTTCTCCAGGAAGACCTATATTTTCTTTTTGAAGACCAAGGATGAGATCTTTGGTTGCTTCCAAGAGTTCAAAGCTCTTGTGTAAAATACAATAGGTAGGAAGATAAAAGTTCTTTATTCAGATAATGGAGGTGAGTACATTGGAAAATCCTTCCAAGAATTCTGTACCAGGGAGGGTATTAAGAGGGAATGGATGATTCCTTAGAACCCATAGCAGAATGGGGTTGCTGAGAGAAAGAACCATGCCATATAAGAGGTAGTGGGGGCCATGTTATATGACCAAGATATGCCAAGATACCTATGGGCAGAGGCATGCATTACTATAGTGTATATTCTGAACATGGTCCCACATAAGGCGTTGGGAAAGATGATAACTGAGGAAGCGTTTACAATAAAGAAGCTAGACGTCAACCACAAAATTTTCGATTATATGGCTTATTGCCGCATTCCAGGGGAACACGTTCCAAATTGGATCAGATTGTAGCGAAGGGGTACTTTGCTAGGTACAATCCAAATTGGATCAAATTGTAGAGAAGGGGTACTTTGTCGAGTACAGTGAGACTTCAAAGGCATACCAAATATTTATTCTAGGGACCATGGGGATAATTCTCAAGAGAGATGTTTGATTCATTGAGGACAAGGCATATCATAGGTCCATAGGTTTGCCAACAACAATTGATCATAATGAGCAACCAACAAAAGCTCCAAGGGTAGAAATATGGATTCAAGGACATGATAGTACAAGTACTATTACTAGTACGAGCACAGGGTCAGGTATAAGTGTTTTAGAGAGTTCACAAAACATGGAGCAATAGATGCAACAGATATGAGAGATGCATCATGAAGATGTGGAAGTCCAAATTCCACCGTCTACAATTGGCGGGAGGAACCGAGAGGTTCAACAAACACTCATAGATGCTTAGGAGTTTATGGGGACTCCTCGAACAAGTAGGAGACAGTGGAGACAACCAAACATGTACACTTGCTACATGGCATTGATAAGTTAGTTCATGGATAGTGAGACTTCCAGCGATTAGTTGGCCACACAACAACAGGTGTGGCAAGATGTCATGGTTAACGAGCACACCTCGATCATGCAAAATGATGTTTGGGAGGTGGTGCCCAAACCAACAGACATGGTGATGGTTAGATCACACTGGATCTATAAGATCAAGTACAGTGCAGATGGTAGCATCAAGAAATATAAGGTGAGGTTTGTGGCCAAGGAGTTCTCTCAAAAGGAAGGAATAGATTACAAGAGGACATTTGCTCCTATGGCTAGGTATACTTCCATCAGGGCCGTGATCTCACTTGCAACACAAATGGGATGGCAGATCCATTAGATGGATGTCAAGACAATGTTCCTTAATGGTGAAGTGGAAGAGGAAGCTTAGATTGAATAATCAAAAGGCTTTGTAGCATACAACAATGAGACCAATGTGTGCAGATTGAAGAGAGCTTTGTATGGGCTCAAGCAGGCTCCTAAGGCATGGTATGAGCACATCAAAAGATATTTGAAGGGGATGGCCTTCGTGAAGAGTGAGGCAGATGCAAACCTCTACTATTTGATGGTTGGGGGTGAGGTACTCATTCTCGTCCTATATGCGGATGACTTGTTTTTGATAGGATCATTGGGGTTGATAGAATAATGCAAGTGGGACTTTGCAACGAAGTTTGAGATGAAAGACTTGGGGTTAATGCACTACTTTATAGGCATGGAGGTGTGACAAACAGAATGGGAGATTTTCCTTGGACAAGGGAAACATTGTATCGAGATCTTGAGGAGATTCAAGATGGGAGATTACAGTGCGATGTCTACACCCATGATAACCAATTGAAAGAAGGTAGATGCATCTAAGGAGAAGGATGTGGACCGCACATTATACAAGCAATTGATTGGCTCTCGTATGTATTTGGTCAACAAGCAGCCAAATATATCCTTTGCAGTAAAATTCGAGTCAATTCATGGTTGAACTGAAGAGGGTGCACTGGACAACAACAAAGCATGTGCTACGTTATTTGCAAGGTACAATAGAGTATGGGATCAAATATACTCGAGGTGATGGTGTCAAGTTGATGGACTATACTAATGTAGAATGGGCAGGCAGTATAGTGGACAAAAAGAGCACTTCAGGGTGATGCTTCAACATGAGATCGAGAATTGTCTCTTGGTAAGCAGGAAGTAGAAGTCCATGACACTGAGCTCTGTAGAAGAAGAGTATATAACAACGAGAATGGAAACATGCAAGGCCATTTGGCTTCGAAAGTTGTTTGTAGCCTTGTTTGGTTAGAAAGTGGAGCCAACAGTTATTCACTGTGACAATCAAAGTTGCATCAAGCGATCTGATAATCTTGTGTTTCATGACAAGTCAAAGCATATAGACATCAAATATCATTTCATCAGGGATTGTGTACAGTGCAGGATAGTTTAGCTACAATATGTGCATACAGATCAACATGTAGCAAACATCTTAACGAAGGCATTGGGCAAGGCAAGATTCATGTTCTTCATAGATAAGTTGTGTTATACAAAACACATTCCTCGCTAAGAGGAAGTGTTAGATTTTGTAGCTCAAACAAGCGTTCTAGTCTCAGGAGGTGTTAGTGAGGCCAAGAGCACAGAAGAATAAAATATCTCCAAGCCTAGTTATTTTTCTAAGGGAAAATGTATTAATTAAAAAATTAACCACTTTTTAATAATTTTCATAAGTCTAACTTAGGAAAACAAGTTAATTAATCAGTATTAATTGAGACAAGTTAATTTCTCTCTAGTGATTTCTAGTAAAAGTACTTGATAGAGTCAAAATGATCTTAGCCATCAATCGGGATTAGATCTTGGCCGTTGAATTATCAATGAGAGATTAAAATAGGAAATTGATGGGCATCTTGATGACACAACAAATGAGTTGAGGCACAATGATAGCGCGAGGTTTGACACCAGCGAGGGTTTTTGTAGTGACTGAGCAAGAAGATATTTTTTGGAGTGTTCTTCATCTGGGAGGCTTCCAGCTTTAGAGGGAGTTTCGTTGGCCAACTTATTTTTCTGTAGAGGAGGCCAAAATTGTCTCCAAAAATGCAGTACGATTTGCCAGAGAGCCAATGTGAATTGCTGGAGCACAGTGAGAATTGCCAGGGGCCATGTGAATTGTCAGAGTGAGGCAGTGCAAGTTGTTGGAGGTAGTGCGAGTGCTAGTGCAAGTTGCCAGAAGGGCGATGTGAATTGCTAGTGAGTCCATGTGAGTTGCCAGAGAGGCCATGCACATAGCCAGAGAAGCAGTGTGAATTGTAATCGAAGGGTCGAGGGGTTATTCCCTTGCCGATTTGATCAACAAAGGAGAAAAACTTATTTGCCGGAGCTTTGCTATTTAACGCCAAACAGTTGTAAGGTCTATCAATTACATATTTGTTGAAGAAATAATAAAACCCTCATCTGCCTAGCAGGTTTTCTGCACATTGGGGTTTTCAAAAGATATCTGTGCAAAAACATCCGTGTTTGTTTTTATGTGTGTGGTTTTCTCAGTTTCTATGAATTTTTAATTGGTGAATATTGCAGTAGTGTTTTTATTCAGTATTTACAGTAAATAATTTTTGCTGAGAAAAATAATCTTTAAAAAGTAGGAGGATAATAACCAGATAACTGCAATAAGTCCAGATCAGAGTTAGATCTAGGAATTTTCACAGATATGATAGATCCAATTCCCTAATTATCTTCCACTATATCTTGACATGCATCTCTCAAGAAAACTCCACACTTCTCTGCCAGGCTGTGCACCAGATTCATGTTCCCTTCCAAGATTGTTCCTTCTTGAGGGATATTTTCTCATAATCCCCAATGGACTTCCATCTTTGTGTCTTTTCTTGTACAGTATTTGGAGATATATATTAAGATTTTTGGGCTTTTGATCACAATTATCACACTAGTTGAAGGAGGTCAAAGCTATAGTTTCTCCAATCTAGCATCAAACTCATAAAGCATGCCATTTATACTGTGTTTGCCATTACTGTCAACACCATCGCTTGTTCTCTGGATTACTCTGTACTTTTTTACTATCAATTTATAACCTTGTTTTAAGAACATGCTAGAAATGATAAGAAATGGAATCAGAAACTTAAAAACTTCTGATGTATGTCACTACATTAATTCTAATATAAATATACATATTATAGTTTACACGATTACAAACTTCTCTAGCTACATTGCTACTGTAGTTAAAGAAATTAACACTTTCCTCAAGGATATGAGCACGTTTAGCTTATTGAGACATTTCCCACAGTTGCTACCTCAAAAAAATGACCGTCAACAATGTTTTATCATTGGGGCATTTCTTGCATGGCCCAAATTGAAACTGAAAAGCATAAATAAATTATGAACCAAGTTCATGAAGAGTACATGTAGGAAAATATTATAAGACAGTTGTGACTGGGAAAAGACAGATAAAAGCTATCTGCAACAACATAACCCTAATAAGTAGTTCCTTGAAATCTAGTTATGTTAATCATGCTTTGATAAGGAATAACTTCTGGATCTCTCTGTGAGATCTAAATGCATGTATTTAGAAAAAAAAGATTCTCCTGTTAGAGGACAATTTTTACAAATATCAGTACATGTATTTACAACAACAAATGGAAGGAATGTTGCTGCAGTTACCGCCCACCAGAAATCAATATTGATAAACCATCAATAGTAAGTCAAGGCTTTCTCAATGTACGGACTACTGTAGCAGTAATACCACCTAGGGCAAAAAGCAAGAAAGAACCTACAACAAACATTACATCATCTGTTTTCATGTTCATGTACAACGGTTTCCTGTTGTTCCTCCCTTGTTGCTTCTTATACTCCAAGTTTTCATGCAGAAGATTGCTAAGAATGTCTAACTGATGACCCATTTGTCGCTGACTTCTACCAAGAATTGCTACCTGCCATGATATTGATTAAACATCAGTCTGAGTCTTAATGTGTGATACTAATGCACAGGGACTCCTCAAAATGAAAGAAAAAAAAGAAGATATTTTTGCACCTCCTCTACCAATGATGATTCAGCTGTAAGCTGCCCACTTGATGTACTAATGGGCAATAAAGGTCCATTCATAATATTGTTACTGCAGCCACTAAGATAAGTGGATGTTGGTGCAGGCACACCACAGGGTTCAGGTTGAAGAGTCAAATTTTGTTGGCTATGAGAAGCATTTACAGGTACAAATTTATCATTCAGTTTCTCGAGACAAGACAAAAACTCATCCAGCTTCTCATTCAAAGTAGATATCTGTTCTGACAGTTGGGTCATTATTCCCTAAGAAAAAGAATCATTGAATTGCATCAGGAGATTGATCAAAGCATAACAGGAATGCTAAAACTGACTCTGGCAATATTGCCAATCTTCATTTTCAAAATGCACTCACCTGATTCCCTGGTAAGGATGCTGGTGAATCAGGCAATCTACTGTCAAATCTTTTGCTGTTCACGTCTAGGCGTGTTAGCTTAGCAAGGTTTCTACCACTTCGAATATCTGAGTGAGTTGTTTCACTTTTCAAAAGAACACATACCAAAGAAAATGCTGTTATTTTGAGAATATTTGATAAGATAGTTGATGAACTCTCCATTGATTCTGCTAAAAGTGCAAAATGAAAATATGGAGGCTACCCTGAAAGGATCATTTATGGAAAACTTGAATCACCTTACTGATATGTCTTTAGCAGCATTGCGTGTCCAGCTAAGACTGTCATGTTGACAATGGAACAAATAATAAAGAGAATATCGATACTAATGTGTCTTCTAAGTTATAACTAGTCAGTCGGTTGCATAGTTAGATTGAGATATTTATTATTCCAGAAAGCAATGTGATTCCTGATCTCGAAAGCTCAAAGCTTACCTCTTTGAGTATTTAGGTTTTGCTGCTGGCTTTGGTGATGAAATTCCAGACAAATATTGTTTTGGGCTTGCAACAAGCTCTTCATCAATGCTGAGCTTTGTTTTCAAATCTTCTGGTAATGCCTGTAAATTCAGGAAAAAAATAATAACCAAAAGGTAAAGAGAAAATCGAAGTTTGTTTTTCATGATACTGAAGTAACAAATGTCAAAATTAGCCTCAAATGACAATTAGTTTATCTTACTAACACTACCAACATGCCATACCATAACTTCTTTTAGAAGTTTTTCCAGCTGAATCTGTTCAATATAAGTACGAGGAATATAAGAACCATCCAATTCAAGCTGCTTTGCTACATCCCTTACAATTGTGCGTTCCTTTCCTTGTATCTGTTCTAGCATTTCCAAAAACCAGTGACATGAATTAATGAAAAGCTAAACTTTATATTAGAAACAAGCCACAATGTGATATACAGTGGAAAATAGCAAATAAAAATACATGAAAACTCCACTTTATAAAAATTTACTGCTCTAAACAATCAAGGCTCACATGGAAACATGAAAAATTTACTGTATGAAAATCATAGTAATGATATTCCAGAGAAAACATAAATGCATATTTATTCTTATACTGTTTGGACAGTAATTGATTGAAATTTGGATATCCATCTATCCATAAAACAGTTATGCACATACGTATAATCTATAGGATCTGGGTGTTAATTTTAATCCTTTGAATTCTTTGGGTAGAGTAAAAGCTTTGAACGATGTCAGTAGCCAAAATCATTGCTAATGATTGGATTTGCCAGAGTTATGCCGTAATGAACTATGACCATTTGAAGACGGGGACATTGGAAGTTTCAACCTCATGATTTAAGTTCCCCCAACTATGGGTTTCACCAATATTCATAGCACCAATAAACAGTGTTAGGATATGGATCTGTATCAGTTATGAGAAACTACTAGAAAACATGTCAAAAGTTCCGTTTCAAATCCCCACAATGTTTATGTTTTGTTTGACACAAAATCAACAACATCATTAGCGAATGGAAAGATGAATAAAAGGGAAGTTTTTGTATGTTCTACTTTATGTGGAAAACTGGGTGCAATCTTTGAAGCGTCAACTGTCATGTTGAATCATTTGATGGCTACAAAGCTTAATGTACAAGGGAGAAAAATGTTTTGACGATAAAGAAAATCGTGACTGCAGAATCAATAATTAAAAAATATGTATGTATTTTGCCAATCATTATGAAATTTTCCACAAGCTGACCTAAAGTCTCCTTTAATAATGTAAAGAGATGAAAACCATTGTAGCAGAATTCAGTCGACTCGACCCTATGCATACAGAAATTCAGCCTAATTTCCCTCAACATTGGATTCTTTTTGTACGGAAATTTTGACTGTCCATTTTTTCCAAATTGATATTGATTGAGAGCAATTCTTAACAAGAAGTCACTAAGACCATTATTGGGTGATGGGCTTAGTGTATGGTGTATGGGCACACATTTTCTTCTTTTTGCGATATCTCCATGGTTCGGACTCAGGCAGGCAGGTACATTCCATGGCCAGTTAATGCACAGGCGGGTAAGGCTCCACGGCTGGTTAAATTGATTGTTGCACAATATATACCTTATTTAATGTTGCGCTTAATAAGTATAATGCGCAACAATAAATAGTGTATATACTCTGCAACAATCAATTTAACCAGCAGTGGAGCCTACCCGCCTGCGAATTAACTCGCTGTGGAGCTTACCTGGCTGCATGAGTCCGAACAATGGAGATATTGGAAAAGCAGTAGTCTATAACGCGACTTTTTGAAAGCTTTTCCGGGGGATTTTTCCGGTCAAAATCCGGCAGCAATTCATTGGAATCCCAAGTTTGATAGCTAGTTTCTGCACAATCAATGGCTCCCAGGGGTTTTTCAGGGCGCTGAATCCAAATATGCAGTTAAAAAACCATTTTAACAGCTAAAAATCAAGATTTAACCTCATTTCTTCCGCCGGATTCCGTCACCGGAATCTCCAAAAAGTCGCATTATAGACAACTCCATTGGAAAAAGGGTAGATAATTTATGCCTATACACATCATGGGCTAAGCCCATCACCCAATGATTGGCTTAGTGATTTGTTGTTAAGAATTGCCTTGGTTGAGCCTCTAATATCCATCCATCAAATATTATCGTACTCATTAGACTCTAGTTGTAATGCGCATTAATATCATCAATTAAATTAATAAAACGACATTTCTTCGGTTCGTTTAATATTTTATTATTTATTGAGAATTTAATATCCATCGGTCTAATAGTCTTATGATTCAATGTCCACTGTGCTACGAATTAATATTATTAGTTATATTAATAAACCATATTTAACATGATAATATTGTTTTAGAGATGTGCGCATGGTTGGAAATTTTCCAAAGTTTTGAATAATATATATTAATAAATCATATTTAACATGATAATATTGTTTTAGAGAAAACATGTGTGCATGGTTCGAGATTTTCCAAAATTTTGAATAATATTGTTATGAAACTAGCTCAAAAAAGATAGAAAAGATAGATCAACGCCTTAGAATTCAGCCTCTTCGAGGGGGCAACCTCCTTTACA
>APFE030819775.1:0-14669 GCA_000404065.3 Pinus taeda | reverse complement strand
ATATAATAATAATTAGATTGATTTCTAAATAGAACCAACATTAGATTAAAAATGTTAAATGTCTACCTTTAGCTTTACATTTTTATGTGAGATTTACCCCAACTTAAAAAGTAAATAATATAGTAAGTAAATGATAATAATAACAAGTAAAAAGTAATAAGTGGATAAATAGTAACAAGTATAAATAATACAAATTTAAATTTAAAAGGTTTATTTAAATACATTAGTCTTTTACCCAAAGCTTTATGATGATGATGATGATGGTTAACATCCACTGAGACCAAACTTTGGTCTATCGGACCTAAAGAAACAAATTATTTAGTTTGATCTAAGATTTTATTCCTATGCTCAAAAAACTTGGAGAGAAGCCTCCCAAGCTCACTATCATTTTGACAACGTAAAAGAAACAAATTATTTAGTTTGATCTAAGATTTTATTCCTATGCTCAAAAAACTTGGAGAGAAGCCTCCCAAGCTCACTATCATTTTGACAACGTAAAAGGCTAGGGAGGTCAGTGTTGCAACAAAGATTTTGAAACTGAGATATAATGTGGTTGTATGCAGGGCACTCTAAGAGGAAGTGATTTTCATCGTCCATGTTCGTATTCTCACAGAGATGGTAGAACCTTTCTATCCATGGTGTTTTACGAACTTCCGAACGACCCGTTTCACTATGGAGCTCATGAGAGTTCGTTCCAATCTTCGCTATATTAATTTTCTTCTTTGAGCTAGTTAAAAGTGAGAGATACTTTTGATCTTCTAGGGTGGGGTTGATGACCTCCTTATAGTATCTTAATTTTATTTTAGTTGCTAAATCTTTCTCACACCACATTTTTTCTTTGAACTTAGAAGTAATGATATTTTTAATGTTATTAATGCCTTGCAATGCAACATTCTCGTCAATCTCCCAATGGTTTAACCAAGCCCTGGTGTCTTTATACCAACTTCATTTAAGCCTTAGGTGGTTTTGGCTGGAATTTAAAGCTAGGTTAGGAATTCTATGGTCTCCTATGTTATTGGGTTTGTGTTTGTACAACAGAAGCCTAGTCATAGCTAGGCTCTCGACAGGGGAAAGACCCACTTCTATAAGGAGAATAGGATAGGGTGTGTTTCTTACACATTACCATCCTTGAGGTGAACTATGTTGGGATGTCGTAGAGATATGTGATTAATAATCTCCCACCTCACATTTTCATCAATATCCGTCTGCTGCTACGCATCGTCTTTCCCCCACCCTGCACCAACCCCCTCCCAATAAGATCAGGCAGTAGCTGCACCCAACCAATAGAAAATATGTCGATTACCTACACTTAGTTGGGAGGAGTGGGTGCCATTATGGTGACAAAAATTAATGAAAATAGCATAGGAAAATGCAGACCAGATCTATCGAAAATCTAGCCTCACCAAGGAGATCTGGATCAATGCTACCATCCCATAAACAATGCCAATTATTATGGAAGGATCTACAATCTATAACCCCTAGGTTTTACCACCAAAGCACCCCAAACCCCAAATTTACCGCCTCTACATTTTAATCATTTTTTCCTTCATGATCGATTAAATTCTAGTCCACACAATTATACCATGGTGGAAAAACCTTCTGAACAAGAACAAAAAATTAGATGAGAAAATAAGAGTAGAGGAAGAACTCAAAAATAAAGCAAGAAAATTGAGTTGCTAAAAAGAAAAAAACAGTGAAAAATACCTTGGAATCTCAACAATTTAGATCCAGGCAAGCATGAGAAGATGTCTGGAAGAATTATGTAAATTAGAGATGCTTATTGATCTAACATGCATGTGTTGTAATAAAGCCAATCTAAAGCCTTTATTTGTTTCATATGAGCTCCTATTCATTGCTTTCCATAATAGAAATGAAAATTTTTACACGTAGCATCTGACTTGTTATAAAAATTTAGTGAAATATTTATTCATACTTCTCTCACTTGCAAAATTTTTTATTTGAGCCGATTTGGGCACATGAACCTAAATAATTTATAATAGGCTAGTGGATTATAATAAATTATTTTCATAGCATTTTGCGCACTAAATTTTATTTTCTTACACTTTTCGCATTAGTTTTTATTTTACCATTAAATTTTATTTTACTGAGTTTCCTAAAATCATATATTACAATTGATTTTCAAATAAAATAAAATAGATATATTTTTTAATATTAAAGGTTAGGTTTAATTTGCGCCATGGTGTAGATGAGTGGATGATGGAATGGGTTGTTTAGGCATTTTTTATAATGTTATTGGTTTAAACTTAGATTACCTTAGTGTACCACGTGTGAGGTAATGCTGGTATACTTGGAGGTGATTGTGGTAGTGGATAGAATCCATCACTGTCACGCAAGTACATGCTCGCTATAGTTGTCTATTTTGCCATATTCAAAAAATAACAACAATAATAATAATCTTATTTTCTTACTTTTATTTAATTATTTATTTATCAAAATTAGATGTTAGTAAAATATCATGATTTCATTGGAGGTAAATTAGGTGATGGAAATAAGGTAAACTAATTTTATTGTAAGCATTTTCTAAATTGTGTCGTCACTCAAACACTCTCATAGAAAACAAAGTCTTAAGCCCACCTATAATGCCTAAAAGACAACTCTCAAGCAGGCCACCCAATGTCACCTTGGTGGCCTTCTCTCACTCTTTAGACTACACCGAAGGATATCCTTGTCTAAGGGGGGAATCCATAAAGATCAAGCTAAGTTATGTCATTGAGTAATGAAATAAAGTTCCTTAACAAAGAGTAGTGATTTGACACTACTCACTCTCAAAGTAAAAGGCTAGGGATAAGTGTGCGAATAGTCAAGCAAACCATGAATTATGACCAAATTTTGAATGATTTTAATTATAAAACTATGTTTATTCATGCAACGAAATTATACCTGAAAAATGAAAAATAAAACTTGCTCAATTAACCATATAACATGAGATGCTAGTGAAGCATATATACAATGGCACAATAAAAATAGAAAATGAATCATAAATTGTGTCAATACAAGTAAGGCATTATATCATTCATTCATCATATTCATTAGCATTGGAGATTGAGAGTTTGTTATCATCATCAAGAGACCATTCCATAATTAAGAGATTATACACCAATATTAGTATTAACTATGTTTGAGACGTCAAAGAGTTATGTGTTTGCAATGATAAATAAAAGAAATATTCAAAATTTTCATTGTTACTAAGGAAAATGAAGACAACAAAGTTGAATGTGGACCACTTACACATTTGTAATGTTCAAATGTCATCCATTTATCGTCAATTTATCACCATTTATAGGTGGGTATTTTGTAAATGTAGAATTATGACCCAAATGATGTATTTGTAACATTCCAAAGTATGCAATTATAACTAATGAACCAATATAAATACCATTAGCGTTTGAACACATTAACGACTATGCATTTAGAACAAATTTCCATTAAGACTAGAGATCAATGTAATTTTTTAAGCACCCCTAAACAATATGAAATTCCATATCATGTCAGCATCGAATATTTATGAATTGCGTGCATTGTCAAAATTGTGTGTAGATTGCATCAATAGTGGGACTATTGGGCTTCGATCACTATCTTGTTAATATGTGTTAAGATGTAACTTTTCAAATTAGAAACTCATCATACATCTATAAAAAGGCAAGAAAGTAAATCGTCAAGATAATATTAAAAATAGTGAATTCTTATCCTTATGAATCAAGTAATTTCATGTTCCCATGCATTGATTTGTGTAAGGGTGTGGTTAAAATGTCAAATGTGTTAAAAAAATGTAAGAAAAAAATTTATCAAGAAAAAAATTTGACCATGATGCAAATTTGTAAACCATTTTCACAATTATTAAAGATCTTAAATATCAAGGTGTTTCATGCATTCATGTACTACTCATGTGAAGCTTAAGAGTGTTTACTATGTCATAGATATGTTACCTAGATATGTCAAATCCAACATGAACAAGTATAAATATGATAATGTGTCCTTACAAGTAAAGAATTAATCATTTTTAATTTATGCTAATTGTTTTTAATTTTATCACTTATTCTCTAGTCATATATTTTAGTCCTAGACTAAATTAGTCATTTAAGTTAATCAATTTTAGGTGAGTCACTTAATTCTAGTCATATATTTTATCCGTAAACTAAATTAGTCGTTTAAGTTAGTCACTTTTAGTTGAGTCACTTAATTCTAGTCATATATTTTATCCGTAAACTAAATTAGTCGTTTAAGTTAGTCACTTTTAGTCCAGTCACTCAAAATTGCTTAAATCTAGCTGTAGTTCACTTGAAATAATTGTGGTGACTAACTCTTTGAGCCACGTAGTCACTAATCTCTCATTTTGTACTAGTGTTATTTGAAGGAAGTTGGTTCAAAATCTGTAGACAAATTCAGTTTAAAATCATAAGAAACATCCATATCAACCAGTGAATTAATATTGTTTACATCAGTTGCATTTTATCCGGTTAAGCTTCTTATTCATGTCTTTCCAACCTCATCATGAATCCCACTATCAGGTGTCTTTGTTAACGATTTTGGAGGACCTTTCTGAGATAGCCAAGGTTGCTTAGTTGACTGAGTTGGGGCTGAATCAATATTTAGTCTCTCAATTTTGTCAATCAGATCACTCAAAGTGTCATCAATGTTTGGACCTTCATGCGAGCGAGAGAGTTCTTCAGAAAAGATTCCACATGTTGATCTAGTATAGTAATCCCCCTTCAAGATGTGGAATCTCATTATCAAATTCTTGAAAATACCTTGCATGTCTGAATCTATCCAGGCGATCAAGCTTCCGGTCAACAACATTGTCAGTCTTGGAAGATTCAAGAAAGATTGCCTCTCTAGATATTATTAACTTATTATTAACTTCATCATATAGACAATATGCTTTGGAGGTATTTGAGTACCCCAAGAAGTTACACTTGCGATTCCTTGCACCAAGGTTTTTTTTTGTTCCTTGGGTATCAAGGCATAACAAGTGGAACAAAAAACCCTGAGATGCCTCACCGAAGTATTGTGGCCATACCACATTTAATAAAGCCTTGTTTTTTATAGCATTAGATGGACACCTATTATTTATATACACAACACATAGCACTGCATCATCCCAAAACATCAATTTAGCATTCTTGAAAAACATCATGGAATATACCATATTTAAGATTGTCCTGTTCATCTTTTCAGCTACTTCTTTCTATTGGGGATTATAAGGAACGATTGTTTGATGTTTCATCCCATGTTGGTGAAGATAGTTTTTAAATTCATTTGAACTGTATTCCTTTCCATTGTCAATTTGAATAGAGCCAATATGAGAGCGTGCATCATTTTCAATCCATGCATGAAAGTTCTTGAATGTTTCAATAGCTTTATATTTTTTCTTCAATAAATAAACCTAACACATTTTGGTGTATTCATCAATAAATGTGATCATATGTTTGTTACCATTTGCAGAAGGAACAAGCATTGGGCCACATAGATCAGAATGAATGAGTTCATGTTTTCCATGTGCACTGGAATGAGAATCATAAAAAGACTGTTTGTTGTGCTTTCTTAAGATACAAGAATCAAATTGATTAAGTTTCCTATGAATAGTAGGCTTACCAATAACACCAATTTCTTCAACAAATGAAGGATTTCATAGTTCAAGTGTCCAAATATAGCATGCCATAAAAGACCTGGTGGAAATGTACCTTCATCATAGTGAGAACTGGATGAAAATTTATGTGCACAAACAGAGGTTCCTTGTAGCTTCAAAATTATTTATTCTTCTATCCCTGTCATGACGAGTCAGTGATCTGATGTTTTTATGACCTCGAACTTGCCATCAAATATATGAATGGAGTGTCCTTGTTGGTGGACGTGGACTAAATACATCAAGTTTCTTCTGAGCTCCGAGAGGTATAGAACATCATGTAGAAGAGAGTCTGGAAAACTAGGAAGTTTAAGCCTAATGGTGCCAAGCCATGATGGCTTGATTTCTAAATTATCTGCAAATCATACTACTCCATCAACATTCTCAGTGAATTCTTCAAATAAATCTCTCCTGAAATTCATGTGGCAAGCTTCTCCTGAATGAAGCAACAAATCATACTTCCATGAAGAAAGTGAAGCATTGAATAACTCTTTAGTTACTCCAATGTTGCAATGTGCCACACCATAATGAGCGGAATCGGGTACTTTACCTTTCCCTTTGTCAGGTGTTTTACCTTTTCCTTCATTTCTTTCCTGCTCAGTTCTGTCCCAAGTCAGCTTACATGTGTAAGCATCATGCCCATCTCTATTGCATCATATGTAATGAAGATCAAACTTTTCTCCTTGGAACTGTTGACCCCCCCTACCTCTAAAATTCTCCCTTCCTCTTCCTCATCGGCCATCTCATACTCTAGAAGAATCTTATTCATGGTCCTTCCCTTTTTGTGCAAGGCACACAACTTCTTCAGTAAGCTGAGGAGTTGTCTTCTTCCCAAAATGTTTTTTAATTTCAACAAACTTCTTCTCAAGGGAGTCAAAGGTAATTTCCTTAAGGTTTCCACTTGCTTGCAATGACTCAAGATAATGTGAATATGTGGGATATAGTGCCAGCTATGAGAGTGATCAGAAAATGATCCTCAAGGATTTTCTAAATGCTCAAAAATTAAAGTCAAAGTATGCTCCTGAAAATAGTCTCATTGCATAGATATCTTCATTCTGAATCTAATGCAATTTGAATGGACCAAAATGGACTCCAGATGAAGGAGTTATTGTAAAAACAAAATTCCCATTGTCCTTTGAAAAGAAGGCAATTTCTTATGGGACTTAAGGGCTCCTTAAGGGAATCGCATCGCAATGACAAAGGGTGAAGCATTGGGCCTTAAGAATACCCGATTATGATCTCCGACATATCGCATTGGAGGTAAGCTGCCATGTGATATCGGAACTGGGTGAGCCAATAGAGCGATTGCAATTGGCAACAAGCAACGATTGACGATTGGCGATGTATATCACATCAAAGCAGTCCATTGGTGGAGGAAAGGAACCCCAAGCCATCACATATGTGATAAAGTGACTTGAGATAGCACGGATAAATCGATTGTGATATGTTGATAAAGTGATCGGTGATAGTTGATCACATCACAAAAAGGCATGGGAGATGGACCATGACTCTTGGGCAACGCGATATACGATATGCGATGTGCCAATATCGACAATTGATGATTGGGATCGTAACCATATAAAGGGTCGTTGACATATGCCTGTTGCAATTGCGATATGCGATTGAGCACGAACCCGATAAAGTTTATTGACGTGATTTCATATCATTTGAAATCCAGCATTGGTGCTCAATAGGGGATTCTCTGTGTATGTTTTTTGTAATGGCTCCTGTTCTCCTTGCCAGGCTATAAGTGGGCATTTGTAATAGGAATGTTTTATAGAATATGCAAAGCCAAAGGGCTAGGCGCAAAGATGTAGAGCCACAGAGCTAAATGGCTAGACGTAGAGCCAGAGAGTCACAGAGCCAGAGGACCAGATGCACAGCCACAAGGAGCAGAGGAAGCCACAAAGCCATAGAGGAATGACGACATAGAGAGGAATGGATGGAAGTTTTAGAGTCAAAGGATTCCTAAAAGGCCAGAGAGCCAAGCGAAGAAGCTAGTCTCCCTTCAGGAGTCTCCCTTAGAGGAGCTCACAAGGGGCTCCCTTCAGAATTTCTCTCTCGAGTGAGCAGAAAAAGCTTTTCCCTTCTGGAGGCTCACATCTGAGCAAAAGAGACAAGAGCCATAGAGTCGTAAATCCAGTGAGCCACCAGATGTTGGAGGCTCGGTAGAGGCTGAAGCCATCATAGGTTGGGAGGTTAGAGCTACAGTTCCTCAAAAGCTTGAGCACAGCAGAGTTGCAGAAGGCCAGATAGCCAAAGAGTTGAGGATTTGTAGAGTTCCACTAGAGGTTGGGAGGATAGCCAAAGAGCCACCAGAGGTTGGAGGCTTGATAAAGGTAAAGTATCCAGAGGTTGGGTGTAGAGCGACAAAGCCAGAGAGCTCAAAGAAAACTTCTAAGAGCCATGATGTTGTAATGAAGCTCAGAATAGCAAAGAGATCAAATGATCAAGTTGTTGTTGGTGTCTGATGTGCATTGAATATAGAAGAACGAATTCTAGAGACAGTAAAATAATTCTAAGGGAGTTGGTGCAAGCCAGGAGCTCAAGAGAGTACAGAGCGCTGATTGAAAGAACATAATCCAGAGAAGCCTAGATCTGTCTACAGAGTATGGACAGCCAGCAGGATAAGATGGTATTCTAAATCCATAGGTTATGTTGTAAGCCATTGGAGTTGAGTCAAAGACTTGTAAAAGAATTCAGACCATAACGCAAAGAGCCTAATCAAGTTGATTAGATCTCAAGGAGACGTAGCCCAAGATATCAGGGTGAACTCCATATTACATTGTTGTCTTTTGTGTTTCCTTATTTGTTGCATTATTTATTGTTACATGTATTTAAATATCAACATAAGCAAAGAACAAAAAGCACATAAACAGTTTAAAACAAACATAAGCATACACATCTTTCAAGTACAACTAATTCCAAAATTATCAATCATAAACACAGATCTTGGGAAAATGTATAAGCTTTGGAGTGGGAGAGGTCCTTGTTGACTGACAAGAAGCCTTTAGTGTCCCATTTTTATATTAGGTGGTATTATAGCATCAGGTTGATTAACTCCACCTTCAGAGAAGGTAGTATATCAGAGCATCAAGTTGATTAACCCCACCTTCAAATAATGTTATATCAGAGCTAAGTTATACCAAATTCGGTTGTATCATGAAGCAGATTGTATCATGGTGCAAGTGATATCAGATCAGAATGCTTGATTGACAGAGAAATCTATATGCTTGGTTAACTTGAAAAGTGTTTAAAGAGTCAATGATTGATTGTTTGATTGTTTGTAAACTTATTGTTGTTTGAGTTTGCAAAGGTGAAGGAAACGTTACTGATAGCTAAGTCTAGGGGAGGACAAGCAGGAAGAAGAGTTGAAGGCATTCTCCTTATCCTGAAGGACCTCAAGACAATCATTGAAGCACAAGTGGTTTGTTGCAAAAGGATGTTTGTCTTATGATTTCTTGCATTTCTTTGCTAATGTGATGCAAGCTGCAGGATGGAGAAAGTTGAGTAGGAAGACTCACTTTATTAATGCAAACATTATGTTCATTTCAGCTTCGAAAGTATAGTGTACTTAAGTAAAAGTTGAAGGATGAAACATTATATTTCATTTCAGCTTCAAAAGTAGCGTACTTAAGCAAAAGTTGAAAGATGAAATGCATGCATGAGAATCATGTGCATCAACACAGGGATGCTGATGATTTCCTTGTATTTGAACATGTATGTGTGTTTAACTTGAAGGGTTTATTGCTTTGTTTTTAAACATGCATGTAATATCGGGCTTGTTATATAGTCCATCATTTGTATGCAGATGTAAAGACATGGAGGTGTTCACAAGATGTGAAATTTGTTTCTTTTGTTGAAGAAGAAGTTTAGGCCATCCAGTTGTTGTCTGTAATTCTGTTGTTGTTAACAATTGTTGTTGACAATATGTCAAATAGATAAAAATGTAAATTTTTGTGAAGAATATGTAAATTCACATTTGTTTAAGCCACCTTGGATCAATGATCCAAGAAGAGAAGTTCAAACTACCTACTATAACCTTCTCAGCAGGAGTTATGCATGAAGTCAAGGAGGAAGATAGTTTTGAACAGGGGGACCAGTACATCTAGGAAGGAAGTGTTCAAAGGCTTTGGTTTAGAGGCACTATGCAACGCAAGTGTATGAAGGATGAAATAAGAGGGTGTCGTACTCTCATCTACTTTTTAGATCAGTAGATCAGTCTTTTGGGGTTCGAAAGAATCCCATTGGGGAGGTGTGATCAGAAAATGATCCTCAAGGACATTCTAATTTCTCAAAAATTAAACTAAAAGGATGCTCCTAAAAATAGTCTCATTTCATAGATCTCTTAATTCTGAATCTAATGCAATTTGAATGGACCAAAACAAACTCCAGATGAAGGAGTTATTGTCAAAAGAGAATTGCCATTGTCCTTTGAAAATGAGGCAATTTCTTATGGGAAATAAGGGCTACTTAAAGAAATCGCATGACAATGATAAAGAGCAAAGCAGTGGACCTTAAGAAACCCCAATTGCAATCTTTGACATATCGTTGCCATGTGATATCGGAACCAGGCAAGCCGATAGAGCGATTACGATCGGCGGCAAGTAGCGATCGGCGATTGGTGATGTATATCATATCGAAGTAGTCCATTGGCGAAAGAAAGGAACCCCAGGTTGTCACATATGCAATAAAGCGACTTACGATAATGCCGATAAAGCGATCGATGATAGTTGATTGCATTGCAAGAAGGCATGGGAGATATACCATGACTCATGGACAGCACGATACACGATATGCGATTCACCGATATCAACAATCAGTGATCTAGATAGCAATGATATAAAGGTCCGTTGACATATGCCTGTTGCGATTGTGATATGCGATCGAGCACTGACCCAATAAGGTTTATGGATGTGATTTCATATTATTTGAAATCTAGCCTTAGCGCCCGATAGAGGATTCTCTGTTTATTTTCTTTGTACTCGCTCCCATTCTCCTTGCCACGCTATAAGCGAGCGTTTACAATAGGAATGCGCTATAGAACATGCAAAACTAGAGGGCCATGTGTAGAGATGTAGAGCCAGAGAGCCAGATGGCTAGATGAAGAGCCATAGATCCATAGAGCCAGAGGGCTAGACGCAAAGGCACAGGGAGGAGAGGAAGCTACAGAACTGTAGAGGAATGATGGCACAAAGCGGAATGGATGGAAGTTGTAGAGTCACAAGATTCCTAAAATACTAGAGAGCCAAGCGAAGAAGCTAGTCTCCCTTCAGGAGTCTCCCTTCGAGGAGCTCACAAGGGGCTCCCTTCAGAATTTCTCTCTTGAGTGAGCAGAAAAGGATTTTCCCTTCAGGGAGCTCACAGTTGAGCAAAAGAGACAAGATCCATAGAGTCGTAAAGCCAGTGAGCCACCAGAGGTTGGAGGCTTGGTAGAGGTCGAAGCCATCATAGGTTGGGAGGTCAGAGCCACAGTTTCTTAGA
Organism: Pinus taeda; assembly: GCA_000404065.3. Taxonomy (NCBI): domain Eukaryota; kingdom Viridiplantae; phylum Streptophyta; class Pinopsida; order Pinales; family Pinaceae; genus Pinus; species Pinus taeda. Next base: position 3,541 of record APFE030819775.1, on the reverse strand, counting down.
AGTTTGAGTGCAACAGAGTTACAGAAGGCCAGAGAGCCAAAGAGTTGAGGATTCACAGAGTTCTACCAGAGGTTGGGAGGACAATGAAAGAGCCACCAAAGGTTGGAGGCTTGACAGAGGGAGAGTCACCAGAGGTTGGGGGCAGAGCTGTAGAGCCAGAGAGCTCAAAGTAGACTTCTAAGAGCCATGATGATGTAATGAAGTTCAAAACAACAAAGAGATCAAATGATCAAGTTGTTGTTGGTGTCTGATGTGTGCTGAAGACAGAAGAAGGAATTCTAGAAAAAATAAAAGAATTTTAATGGAGTTCGTGCAAGCCAGGAGCTCAAGAAAGCCCTGAGTGTTGATTGAAGGAACCTAGTCCAGAGAAGCCTGGATCTGTTTACAGAGTATGGATAGCCAGTGGGATAAGATGGTATTCTAAACCCATAGGTTCTATTGTAAACCATTGGATTTGAGTCAAAGACTTGTAAAATAATTCAGACCATAATCCAAAGAGCCTAATTGAGTTGATTAGAGCTCAAGGAGACGTAGCCCAAGATATCAGGATGAACTCCATATTATATTGTTGTCTTTTGTGTTTTCTTATTTGCTGCATTATTTACTGTTACATGTATTTAAATATCAGCATAAGCAAAGAACACAAAGCACATAAACAGTCTAAAAACAAACCGAAGCATACACTTCTTTCAAGTACTCCTAATTATGCAATTATCAATCATAAGCATAGATCTTGGGAATATATATAAGCTTTGGAGTGGGAGAGATCCTTGTTGATTGACAAGAAGCCCTTAGTGCCCCATTTTCAAATCAGAGAGGAATATCTTTTCAACACCAATGGATTTTATGTCATGCATAATGGATCTTACTTCTGATGCTAAGCACAAAGGGTCATCAATTTTCAACTCAAGGCTGAACAAATTAATCATCAATTGAACAACTTCAAATTCAGAGTATGAGCCATACAATTACACAAACTTATTTAAAACTTCAAAAGCATTTGAAAATGGAAAAATATGTCAACTCGCCTCTTCATTTATTGACACCGCAATCAAGGCATAGGCCTTGTTATTCTTGTTTTCTCAAATGGCAAGCTCCTTATGTGAAGTTTTTTTTAGGTGCATTATCTTCTTCTCCATAAAAACCCCTTCCCACAACTCATTTAAAATGAAGGTGTATTTTTATCTTCCGAGACCACTCAAGATAGTTCTCTTTGCCAAAGAGAACTATTCGGACAATGAATATGAGTGAATGCATCATCAAAAAGACTATACATGTTTTGTTTTGAAAATAATGTGGCCTTTATCTTCTTGGGTAAAAGATCAATTTAATTATATAAATGGAAAAAATCCTCTTTTCACTCCACCGGATCAACATTTTTAAAATATATCACCACTTCTAACATAATATACCGCTCAACCTATGCACTTTCATCAATCAATATATGCACTTCATGCCATTCATAAACTATCCATATGTATTATATAAAATGTGTAGACTTTAAAAAAATATTATTCAAACCATGCCATCAAATTAAGTGCCATTCACACTATACATCATACGTATATGCCTTATTTCTAAAACACTCAACATGGTCTTCATAATATATACGTCTCGTTTTAAAATAACTCTAATGAAATGCAATCTTCAAGGCATACCATCTATCACTTAAGGCCGTTCATCATAGGATATTTCATATACCATGCTTCAAGTAATACCATGTAACATGCGTATCAGACTCATTAAAAATTCATACCATTAAGCCAAGCACATTCCTTCATAAAAATGGATTCACACACGGTCGGCCAAAAAAGCAGACACAATTCACTGTAACTGGTCTTCCAAAAGAACTTGTTCCAACATCTTTCAGCCTTAAAAAATAATTCTACCTACCTTAAACCTTTCAATGCATTCAATGACCGAAACGACCAACACACCAGGCATATGAAATTCAACGCAGTTTACGACTTTAGCGCTTCGACACGATAGCCCCACTATACCAGCGCTCGGGTGTCAGATTCATATGTCTGCACATGCTTCTCCCATAAGGGTTTTGACAAGCATATTCAACGCAGAGTCCTTTCAGTCTTCCACCACTGAGCAAATGAGTAACAACGTTCAACGTGGTGTAGCGTTAAGTTACAATCCATCATTCATGCTAGCATATTTTTTAACCAGCATATGAACTACTCACAGACTTCAAGACAACCTCTTAAAAGGTTTTCAACACACAAACAAACAACGCTCCTTTTGCAAGCCCGTGTTACCATAGTCCTACAACACACAACAAAATGAATGAACCAAAACTCATAGAGGATTGTCAACGTGGCTCCAAGGTTCTAAATTCAGGCAGACGGACAGAGGGACAGAAAATAATGGCAGGGAGAAAAAAAGAGGACAATGGCGGGAGCTACAGCACAAAAAGGCTAATTTAGGAGCTGGCTCTCATACTATGATAGGCTAGAGGTAACTGCACTAATTGAATTTTTTATTGTATTAGCTATATCATGAATTTATACATGAGTGGAAAGACACTTAGGATTCCAATTCAAAGGTCTCTTGGTTTGCTCAAACAATATTTACAATATTTACATTAATCCTTTCAGATTAGGTGTCAACATTTGAGATGCCCAATCTTGGTCACATGAAATATTTTCTTAGAATAGAAGTTGAACAGACTGAAAATGGAATTTTCATTTGTCAAAGAAAGTATGCAAGAAACATGTTGACAATGTTTAAAATGAGTGAATACAAGCCAACAAACATACCAATTGTTCCACGAACTAAGCTAAGCAAAGACGACAATAGTCGAGAAGTAAATTCCACTTTGTACAAGCAACTAGATCCTAATGTATCTCACAACAACAAGGTTTGACATGATGTATTCATTCAACCTTATATCTAGTTTATGGAGTCACCAAGAGAAACCCATTGGAATGCAGGAAAAGTAATTTTAAGGTAAAATTGTAGGAATAATACAATATGGAATTTTGTACACTAATTCCAAAGACAACCATCTTCTTGGTTACACAAATAGTGAATTTGTAGAAGTTATTGATGACAAAAAGAGTACCTCGAGATATGAATTTCACCTAGGTATATGACTGATTTGATGGGCATCCAAGAAGCAATCTATTGTCTCCATTTCATCAACACAAGTAGAGTACAACAATATGAGCATTATGCCAAGCAGTTTGGTTAAGAAGATTGATAGGTGATCTTGAGTTTGAATAGAAGAAGGAGCCAACTCCTATGTAATACATCAAGAGGAGGATGAGAAATCCCACAAACAATAATATCTTCCTTGGGGGGTTGAGGTTGTTCCAGATTCAGAGAGGTAAGCAAAACAAAATTATGGGTAGAATCAAGACACTTTGTAATCTGCAAATTATGATGACACTCATGCGAAACAGGACTTGTTTCTAATTGAAAGTGTTGTAAAGAAACAAGAACCAATCATTGAAAATTTATATTAAAATACATCCAATCGACATCACTTTCAGGAAATTCAAAGCAAAGATGCAGATATCTGAAAGAAAAA